>DWLH01000093.1:0-37164 GCA_018249795.1 Heliconius telesiphe telesiphe | reverse complement strand
TACGGTAAATCATTTCGAAAAGATTCTCTCGGTCTATATAGGGTAGCTGATTTACATCTCCAATTAAAAGAATTTCCTCGGCTCCGGAGATTCTTCCTGCCATCACTATCGCTCCAAAGTGGTTCATCAAAGCTTCGTCGACTATCAAGCGGTTACACTTGTCTGATTCTCGTACACGTGGTATTTTAGTCTATTGAGGGTTTATCAGTGTGAAGTTTAAAATATCACTTTGCTTAAATAAAAAAATCCAACAGCTCCTGCAATTTTTTTTAATAGATTTATGGTTTCTACCTACCTACAACTTTTTTTCAGTTACACGCTGTATCCCCTATGTAGCAGGGTAAGCAGAGTGAGCCTAGTGTTCCCCACTTTCCACCAAACTACTACTTACTTTTAAAAAAAAATTAAAGTGTTAATCCACACTTAGGAAAGAAAGATACTTATTTAGAAAACGTATAAAAGTTTGAACGTAGCGGAATTGGAACCCGCGCCTGCTGGAAGCCGACCAGGTCCAGGTCGGTTTCCAGCAGGCGCGGGTTCGAGTCCCGCTTCGTTCAAATTTTTATACGTTTTCTAAATAAGTACTACTTACTTTTTTTTAAATATTTTATTAATAATGATATAGATAATGTTAAATGTACAAGAGCAAATTCTAATTTTATGTTTCGGCGTAGTATTAAGGTCTATTTACAAGAAAATTCTTAGTCCTACAGTAAAATAAACAGAATAATCTCAGAATATATAATAAGACAGTAAAAATATTTTGTTTGTACATTAAGTAATTTTGACTGAAATGGATAGAGGGACACTTAAAAAGAATAATAGAAAGCAAAAATATATTTTTTTAATTTCTTGTCTGTCTATCGATATTTATGTCCACATTTTTCTCTGAAAGTACTGAACCAATTTAATTAAAAAGTTTCACCAATTGCTTTGTTTTAACTCAACTTAACTACTAAAGTTTTTTTTATCAAAATCTCAGGTCATTTGAATGAACTCAAGGCATTAGTTTGCCTGCGAATGTTATATAGCAATCGCGCTGGTAAGATTCCTGGCTAAAAAAGTGACATTCGAAACGTCTTGGTAATATGACTGTTACATAGGTAAAAAGAACATAGTGTTACAAAAATATATACGTGTAATAAATAATTAGCTTTATTTATATTTTATAAATATCAAATATCAACAATGGTCGTACTTTTTAATTCAAAACAATCAAAAATTCTTATAGAAATTACGATAATGTAGTAAAAAAATTATATATAAGGCAAGGCAAACGAGCGTTCGGGTCACCTGATGGTAAGTGATTATCGCCGCCCACGACCCCGTGCAACACCAGAGGAGCTGCAGGGGCGTTGCCTGCCTGTAAGGTGGGTTGGGCGCCGGAGAATTAGAATATTACAGATTAAAGTAATAAAAAATCATATTAGAAGTCATTATAATTGTCAGTCAATTCTGTTTATTAAATAAATAACCATGTAGTTAAAGCGGGCGAAGCCGCAGGCGAGCCGCTAGTAATATATAGTTAAGGGAAGTGAAAGAGCTTTACTGTTACATAGAAACTTAGGTAGATATAATGTTATTTTATCTCAAAATCTGGTTCTAATAAATAACCATTAGGATTTCCTGCATTAGGGGCAAGTGTCCATGAGTTATGCAATGTACAATGACTCGCCACATCTATCTTTGGCTCGTATAAATTACGCGCTAGAATTGAAACCACGGCGCGATTTAAACCTGGAAAATACAAATACTTGTATATCAAATAAATATTCAGAATAACTTTAGAAATGCTACTTGGGTTTTGAGATAAAGGAAATAGCTTACAAATTATATTGCGGTTAGTGTCAGACGAAACACGAAATATTCTATTTTTGTTTTAGTCATCTTACTCCTATGAAGAAGCCGCAGTAAAAGAGAGTGAGACTCCTGTCTCATTGTTATTGTATATGTTACCGGAAATGTATGAAATCTGAAGCTATTTAGGAAATGCATAAAATATTGTTTTAAAAATTATTTAATACATACATATCCTGGGAGATATATACATTTCCTAAGAATTGTATTGCAATATCGTATTAGGAAATGTATAAAAAGAATGCCTTCTATAATAAACCACGTTGTTAAAATGAGAATATATTTTCTTATTAAGGCACTCAGGTAATACTCATAGTGTAAAACATATTTAAATCTAATAAGACGATGTGGCACCCTCTCCTCGCCTCGCTATCCACGAGTACCCATTGATTTTTTAAATGTTTTACATTTCTGATTGCTATTTAGGAAATGTATAGATTTCCTAGGATATGTGTCTAATGTAATTTATTTCACACGCTTACGATTACGATTTTAGGAATTAAATACATTTCCTAAAAATTGTATACAATGACGGATTACATACATTCTGTCAAGACCATTTATCTTGATATATCCTGAAGATCAAGATCAAGCTAAAATTTATATCAAATATTCAGATCTAGGGTCCTGTGGAGCACTGAAAAAATCTAAATTCTAAATTAACGCAATCAAAAGATACGCGAGCTTTAAGCATCGATTTTGGATATCGGATACTTGCTGTGGGTCCATTATGATATTGTGGCACAAAGTGAGAATTTGCAATACAAATAACAGACAAAAAAACAGAAAATTAATACCTATTTAAGAAAACATTACATTTATATTTGTAGTTCATTTTATACAAAGTGAGTTGAAAAAGTAACTTAAAATGAAATTGGTAAATTTTTATAAATTGTACTTTCCGTTGATGTACAATTCTGAAATTGCTACGAAACCCTCGGTGGACTAGTCCGACTCGCACTTGATATATTTTTTCGAATATTACGCAGCTCGATAATATTTCAGATTATAAATATAAGCAACAAAACTATGATAGTGAGTGCGCCTAATCAGGCATAACAAAGATAAGATAGTTAGTGGCAATTAACTGTTTAAAGATAGATTACTTCAATTATTGTGTTTATGGCTCCATAGCGTGATAATAAAACACAAATTAATTGTAACTAACAATTATAAAGAAGACAGATGCAGGTACATAAAATATATAGAAACTTTCACTAGTTTGGGAAACTTAGATAAGTTCGCATTATCATCGGAACGAGCAAGCTTTCGAAACTAAATTGAAAAGAACTCGCACATTTTCTATTTATAAACATTATTATATATATGTAAGTCAGTAAAAAGAGTACACTGTCGGCCACTTTTCAAGCAAACCTATACAGCAAGCTTTATTTTGGGCCAAGATATTTTTTTTTCCAAAGTCAACTTCACTGTAATTCGATGAATTTTGCGGGTTTTTATTTGAACTTATATTGCGTGTTGCGTATGTGGGTAACATATTCAAGGTAATGTCGCACAGTGACTGGACGTGGCTTAGAGATGTCCGATTTAGATTATCGATGAATTATTAATAAAATAATAAAAATATAATATTGTTAGAAATCAGAAACGGTTCACGTTTTTAAAAAAACGAGATAAAAACTATATGTTTCTAAATTATTAGGAAAAAGATCCTAAGTAATTGCAATAAGTGATATACCTCACACGACATTCTTCCCATAAGCGCAGTTGCCTACAAGCAACTGTCCCCGATTGACACATTAATTTTATAGTCTTTTTCACTTACATCTTATTGTTTTTTATTAAACGATGAGGCCGGTCGTGGCGCAGCGGCACGAGATGTGACTGCAAAACCGACTGGTTGTGGGTTCGATCCCCACTCGAGGAGATGAAATATTTACTTAAATTTATATTTCCATTTCTTCGCTCTGGTATCGAGGTTAAGCGCGGCGTTGAGTTCTGCCACTCAACACGCAATGCCTCCAGAATTCGGCAGAAAGTGGGGAACGGAGTGTCTTTACACTAGGTTCCCTCTGCCTACCCTGCTGTGTGCGGGATACAGCGTGAAGCTAAAAAAAAAAAAAAAACTTATTGTTTTTATATGAATTTACAATATAAATATAAATAAATTTTAATATTTAATTAACATATTAAGTATTAATATATTGAATGAACGGTGAATAGTAGGATTGAATGACGTGGACTTTCTGATTATTTTGTATTATTTATTAAGGAATGTTTTTTATTGTTATTTTTTGGCTAACTCTGCATTATCTTAAAATTATTTATTATTAATATTAGTCTCAAGAGGAAAATCTAATATTTTCACATAAAATATTTTTTTTTATGTTGTCTTATATATAAGCCAAACATATTACATCTCTACACATAAACATAAGTATCTCATTACTAAACTACTGAAGTAATTGTGAAAAATGCAAAGTTACATAATTATTCAACAAAATTACAATAACAATAACTCGGTTCTTTGTTAAAATGGGTATTATTATGTTATGAAAATTCTAAATAACTAAGCCGATAATACGATGTACGATGAAGTTTGTCTGACTTATGCTGAACAAGTATGATAACTCACAAGTTCTAACTCAAGTAAAGTTTTGAAAGGAAATAAAGTTTACCTTGTGACATATTTAGATAGATTTGATTGATTATGTCGTAATAGAGTAATATATTTACGAATAGTAATTTTGTCAATATTAAATTTTTAAATATTATACAGAAGCCCAATTGTACAGAAGTAGCCTTTTAGATTGTTTAAGGGACTAGTAGCTTCAGTATATCAGTTATTTTGTCCTGTTTAGGAAGACCAAATTGTAAAAAAATTGTAATTGTTCTAATTTTTTTAATTTTAAATTTGTAGTAAAAACATGTTAACTTAACCTACTAACTTAGCTAATATTATCAGCTTAACATTCTATTATAAATGAGCATCGATTCTAAGTATGGCTATTGCTATGACCAGATTTCGCGTTCAGCTAATTAATCTAATGTTATTTTATTATTTAATATTAAAGTTTTATTATAATGTTTCCGAAACAAAAAAAATACGATTACGAAAACGATTCAAAATCGTTTACCAACGAAAGACTACTAATAATATACAAATCGTATCAACAAATAAATTGTATAAGTGCACTGTAATCACTTGTGCACAAAGCAATCTCTCGCACTTAACATTTAGTGGAACTCATCTACATACAATTAATCATTTTTCAGAATTTTCTTATCGCACCATCTCTTTATCGATATCACGAAATTATTTAAATTGCCGCACTGGCCACATAGCCGGGCAGTGTAGTGAGCAGCAGGGGTAGCGGGGTGAGGTCTGATGCGCCGATTTCTCCGAATAAGATTAATAAATGCAGGCGGGGCGGGTGACTGCGGCTAATGACACGACGGTGCAGATATTTTTTATCGCGAATTTAAAACAAACTGGTTGCGGTAGCTGCCCCGTCCCGCTGCACCGTGCCTGCGCCCGCCCGTGTCGGTCCGTCCGCGACGCACCGACACACGTTGTCACACCTACTTAGTGTTTTTGTTACGCAAATAGGCTAGCTTGTCACGACAGACGGGGGTTTTCTTGCATGTCTTGGTTTGAGTGATTCTACTATGAGGTACTTTTTAGTTTTACGTGTGAAAACTACAATCGTACAAAAAAATATAATATGCTTTTCACTATATCGGTACACGGCATTTTCTGTGAGTCCTGTATAACTTGGTTACTCACAAGGTGCAGTGAATACAAGTTAATCAAAATACGCAGTTAGTTCTCGGATACCAGCATAGACTTGTTAGTGAGAAATCAAAGTTCTGTCAGAGAAAATGCAAAAAGATTTCAAATGCGTATTCAAGCTGAACTAGTTAGGGTTAACGGTGCTGTCTCATATCAAGAGACACGTTTTAGGATTATGAAAACGTGCATTTGAATCGAGGTTCTAATGAAATTGTGTATTTTTAAATATATTATGAATACTCCTTTCTTTATTCTATTTTTTAGCTTCACATTGTATCCCGAATGTACTAGAACTAGGTAAGGCTACAGGAAGAGTGCTTAGACACTCTGTTCCCCATATTTTCCCCCCATGTAGAGTGACGGTACTTAACGCAGCGCTTTATCTTGTTACCAGAGCGAGGAAATGAAAATAATTTATTTCCCCGAGTAGGAATGGAACCCACAACCGTCGCGTTTACTTTATTTTAAAAATAATAAGATTTAGAAGTATAATTTTAAGCAACATTTATAGTAGTACCCAATAGTTATTATAATTATCGTGGTGCTGTAATATTATATTGTTATTGTATCCTCAGCTCTAATCATCATAAAATATATTTATGCGCTATTGTAGAGAAAGTGATTAATCTTTACATTTTCTTTCAACATGGAGCTTTTATTCGCTATGCTTTCAATAAATATTTCAACAAAACAATATATTTTAATAAGAGGCAGTACTAAATGTACTCGTATTTAGAAAGTAAATGATGATGATTTCTATATTTTAAATAATATAATACGTGCTAAGGAATAGTAGAACGCTGTCGCAAAACGCGGGTGACGGGGGCGGGTCAAGCGTCAAGTGCGCTACATCTACGACTTGCATTTGCAATGTGTATTGTGCATGCATTGTGTAGAAACACGGAAGAAAACGTCGTAAACTAGGTATTGCAGTTATGTGGTTTGGACTTTGGTTTTTGTTTCAAAAGTAATAAAACGTATACATAATATGTATTGAGGCCAGTCGTGGCGCAGGGGCACAAAGTTGTGGGTTCGATCCCCACTCGAGGAGATGAAATTTTTATTTACATTTATATTTTCATTTCTTCGCTCTGGTGTCGAGGCAAAGCGCGGCGCTGAGTTCCACCATTCAAAACGCAATGCCTCCACAAAACGGCGGAAAGTGGTGAACGGAGTGTTTTAACACTAGGTTCCATCTGCCTACCCTGCTGTGTGCGGGATACAGCGTGAAGCTGATTTTATAATATGTATTGAGCCCGTCGTTGCGCAGGGGCACACGAGTGTCACTGTAAACTTAACAGGTTGTGAGTTTGATTCTTCCGTCCGTATTTTCATTTCTTCCGTCTGGTGTCGAGGCAAAGCGCGGCGCAGAGTTCCGCCACTCAACACATAATGCCTTCAGAAATTGGGGGAAAGTGAGGAGTGGAGTCTTTTGTGGAGTGGACGTTTTTACACTAGCCTTTCTCTGCCTACCACCATGTACCGTGATATATATATCACGTGGCGGAACTCTGCGCCGCGCTTTGCCTCGACACCAGACGGAAGAAATGAAAATATAAATGTAAATAAAAATTTCATCTCCTCGAGTGGGGATCGAACCCACAACTTTGTGCCCCTGCGCCACGACTGGCCTCAATACATATTATGTATACGTTTTATTACTTTTGAAACAAAAACCAAAGTCCAAACCACATAACTGCAATACCTAGTTTACGACGTTTTCTTCCGTGTTTCTACACAATAGTGTGAAGCTGAAAAAAATTATAATAATATGTATATTTTTAATATACTTACATTTTTATAATAAAACATCACAGTGAAATATAATTTCTGTAACTTGGTATCATTTGGACTGCACGATAAGATTGTGGGTTTATATTCTACTAGAAATTTTGAGGTCTATATTTATTAAGTTTAATGAAAGGTATTATTCTCTACAACCTGTCGTGCAATATGTACTACACATTATATTTATAAATGGTGAACAGTTTTAATTGTCATTTGGTTATTTTGTGAAGTTAAAAAATAATAAGTAATTAAATAACATGAAACTTAAAAAGGATTTGTTTTTCCACGAGAAGATATTTTGTTACTCACAAGTAGCGTTTGAAAAGTATAGTGATGCAATATGAAATGCATGAAGTAGCGATGGCAGTCATTGAGATTATTTTAAGAACAGATATTATGCTATATAATATATGAATATTCAAGAATATATATAAAAAAAAAACTTAAAAATTCATTTGATTTGTAGAATATTTTTTCAATGAAAACGAAGCTCGTTGATGTCTTTTGTATAAATCACTACTAGAGCGCAGTTCGCAACTCTTGCGTCGCGTCGATAGCATAGTCCTAGTATAAAGTATTTAATTTTTTCTGTATTATTATTATATTTTTTTTATTTATATATTTCTCCTTAAATAAGCTTAATTTTTTACGTATATTTAGTATTTATATAGAATACAGATATAAGAACTAGCAAAATTCGGTATAAAAATATTTTTAAATAAAACGTAACTTATATCTCTAGGATATTAAATATGACCTAATATCCAAAAAATATGAACAAAGTTTTTTGTGTGCTATTAATGTTTTCAGAATATTTCACCATCCATGCCAAAATTTCAGTTAATTTACAAACAATTTCCGTCCGTCTGCGGCCGAGTGCCGTGACAGCGGCGATATCGACGGGAGACAATAAATCCGGTTCTGCAGCCGCTGCAATTAAACTAGTGTCGCGACGGGTTCGCGACCGTGCGAAAGTGAAGCTGATAGGGAACCGCGGGGGCAGGCGACGCGGCGAGGGGGGAGGGGGAGTGCGACAGAGAGGCACCGCGGGAATGGGAGGGAACAAGTTTGTGTACTTCGACTTTGAAGTATAGATCGGCAGTCCGCGCGCAGCCGCCGGCGTAGACGCACGCTGGCCGAGCTATGTCGTAGGCCCCATGGTGTACCCCGAGGCGTCCCGCTGGGGAGCGCCCGACTCGCTAGCGCCCCTCTACGATGACGTCTACCGAGGTCAGCATTGCAAGTACCGCGAATTGCATCCTTTGTTCTAAACCTTTATTGTGTCTGTCACTAATGTTATATTATTTCTCATGTTTTAAAAGCTGACTATTTTGAAAGCTCTTCTAGATACTAATATTTTCCATCTTATTTGTTTTTGTTTACTTAACATCTTATTATTGAATTATATTATAACAAAATAATATTATCTTACATTGTTACTAATATTCAAATTTCAAAATATACATACATATAAAATGGTTTAAACATTTTAATTTAGACTTCACCAAAGACTATTTCATGACCACCGTTCTTAGCTCTATACTAAATATACTTTAACAGAGTAACATTCAATTTAGTTCCGGCAATTATTAACAAATGAATTAAACGATATGTAATAACGGTTTAGTAATTTGCACAAGTTGACCGATTACGCAGGTTAAGTGGCGTTAACTGAGGTCAGTTACTCGGTGGGTGACCGTTAATGTAGATCGCTATTGATCACCTCGCGTCATCAGTTCCGGTTATAGAAAGCTCGAATGTGAACTAGATTAGTAAAGCGATTACCAAAGTTTCGACAGTACGCTCGAAACGAGTCAATTGCTTTTTTTTTTTTAAATAGATGTGAATACGTACAAGCTTACAATTCGATGTTTATATTTTATAAAGTTTTTGGATGATATAAATGTTTTATCAGTGTTATAGTTTGTAAATTATTTTATATAGTAATTTTTTCTTGTAAATGTGCTTAATGAATTTTCAAGACCTAGATTTTACAATTCAGGATATAAAGCTCTAACATAGAAAATCTCTTACGTTTTAAGTTTTATATTGGCCCGATTTGCAATCATCAAAGGGGGAATTGATTATATCAAAGTAGCACTCATCGTTGTTCTTTGATTACAATAATAATATTCATCTATGCTTAATATGTACATATTTATGTTTGTAAACAAACAAAACTGTAATTCTGCAACTTTTAAGCTATCAATTTAGTTATGTCCCAAAGATAGTACTTCTCATTTGTCTAGTCCTTAATTTTATTTCTTTTAATTATTTGAAAATTGAGTTTACATGGCGCAGTATCTGATTGTAAAAGCTATGTTTGAAGATTTAGATCCTGATTATATTTAAATTATTGTTATTCCTCCGCATTTGAGAAACTAAGAGTGGCGTTGAGTTCACCCACTCAACATAAATGCCTTATAAATTAGACGGAAAGTAGGGAATGTTGTAGCGCTAGGTTCCCTCTGCTTCCCCACCTTATTATAAAGAGAAATGTAAAACTGAATTGGTATGTTGAACTATTAAACTGTTTTAGCAACATCATCCTATGAAACCATTAATAATGCACAAATAATTAAATACTTAAAACGCTCCGCGGTAAAGTCCAGTGAGTCCCGAACTGTCATTAATAAAATATTATTATAAATTCATAATTAAGTATTATGTCACAATTTTGCCACAAAGGTTGGACAATTCATGTTTTAATAAAGTTCAAATTGTATGCAAGCGGTATTAATGAGATATTGGTGGTTGATGAAAATTTAATAACTTAGCTTAGTTAGGTAGCTTGTTGTTGTGTGTATTGTAAATTTTGATACAAAATTTTTAAATTAAATTAAATTCATTTATGTAAAACATTTTAGTAATTTTACAAAATCCCTACTAAATTATTTACTACGTTTAATAATTGTGTATGACTAATGTGAAACTAATGATTCTCCCAATTGGGGATCAAACTCAAAACCGTCATCTCTATAGTCGCTATTCCACTGCGCTACCACAACATCTAAAATTACATATAATTGATTATACTACATTCTCATTACAAAGACTGCATAAGGCTTTCGTTTAGTTCGCGTGCTCTGCAAATCCTAAGTTAAATGTTGTAAACTTGTTTAAATATTGCTTTCGAGCTTTAAAGCTTATTCAGATAATTTCCTCAGAAACGAACTAACTAACAACATTGTATTGTAGTTTAATGTTTCAAAACTATTTGCTATATTGATTTGAAATCCACCACACGTTATGTCTCGAAAATTGTGTGGGAATTAGGGGACGAAGTGTCTTAACACTCTCACCTAGTTACGTATACTGTAATGTGAGGAAAATAGTGATGTTGTAAATAATATATAAATAATAAATCAGCTTCACGCTGTATCCTGCACACAGACGGGTAGGCAGAGGGAACATAGTGTTAACACACTCCGTTCCCCAATATATAAATAATATATAACGGATAAATTGTGGTTGAAAAAAAACCACGTTTAACTTAATGGATAATTTTAGAATACGTAGGAAATTTTTTGAAAAGACGTTTAGATCTATCATTTTGAAGTATAGCGTATTGGGTGGCAAATCTGCGTTTATATCAAGGAACATAAATAACTAAAACTAACATGCATACGGTTTTGTTTGGTAACGTTCTAACTACATCACGCTCGTGCTACATACAAGGAATTTTGTGAGACCTTAGATGGAATATATTACAAGTTTGTATAAGCTGTGGCTGTGATAGGGGAAAATATAATTATAAATTATTAGAATATTTTCTCTATATTATTTGACAAAAAGTATTATTTCTAAATGGTAAATATATTATCTATAGCTCTTCTTTATCCATTATGAGATCATCGTGGCGCAGTGGGACAATGTCTAGTCGCAAACGCGGTGCTCGATGATTCATTTCTCATTCAGGTGAATGAATTCTTATTCATATCTCTACTGCGATGACATAAATGCGGCGTTCGTCTCGAATTCAAATAAAAATGGCAGAAGAAGAAGAAGAAGAAGAAGAATGGAGTGTTTTTAACCGACTTCTGTAAAAGGAGGAGGTTATCAATTCGACTGTATCTTTTTTGACACTAGGTTCTCTTTGCCTGCAAATAAACATCCATTCTATAGCATATTATTATAGAACAGATTTTTTTTTCAGCTTCACGCTGTATCCCGCACACAGCAGGGTAGGCAGCCCTCTGCCTTCCAGGTTTCCTAATCTAGTGTTAAAACACTTCATTCCCCACTTTCCGCCAATTATAGAACAGATCATATTTTTTAATGACTTATGTACCATTATGTATCATTAATATTAAATTTGTTATTTTAAAATATATTCTTCTTCTCTTAGATATCGCTCGTGTTGAAAGTGCTAAACTATTAATGCTACTCAGCGTAGTAACCGTGATTCCAGGCATCAGCAGAATAATGTTTATGTAACGACGTAGTATTTAAATGAATATGCTAATATAAATTTTAGTTCAAATACCGTGTTAAATACATTCTCACTTGTAATTTCCGTATTCGATAATTTTAATTCTATGGTACTTGAACATCGTATTTCTCTACGATCGATTAAGATTTCAAAATGCTTTACAGTATTTTAATTGTTTACTACAATATTGTGACGTGACGCAGTGTTGAATTTACAAAGTGTGCGATTGTATTTGGGTTTGAATCCCACTCGGAGGAATTAAATATTTAATATTTGTATTTCTTCGCTCTGGTAATGAGTTAAGGCGCCTTAAGTGCCACACTTAAACACGCTATGCCTCAAGAATTTTCAGGAAGTTGGGAACAAAAGTGTTTTAATGGGGACAGGGTGTCTTAACATTAGGTCCCAGAGTTCCCTTTGCTTATATGCGGCGTGTACAGCATAAGCTAAAAAATATCAATATTAATATTTATATAATTATTGTGTATTGAATCGCACTTTGTCTTACGAGAGCGTGGAAATCAATGAACACACTACCTCTAATGAGGATCGAATCCAAGCCGTCGCGATTACAGTCAGAATGTCAGTCAGAAATGGGAAGTTAACGGCGACATATTAAGTTATTTCTATTTATCGTACAAAATATACCTACTAATTATATATGTATATATTATTGAAAAAAAATGATAAATGTATATAATTTAGATTTTTTCAATAAACTCTACAATATTTCGTTCGCAATCCGTTTCCGCGCCAATAAAATGGATGCTTTACAGAAAATTAAGAGAAAGCCTTTCACGAGCTAAATGTCTAATAAAGTTTAAGTGGTTTACCCATTTTAACATTAATTGAGCTTTGAAGTTTGTATTATGATTTTATTACCCTTTCAATCCATGTGAAATGATGTACAAGTTCACATTTGCATATTGTGGATGAACCTCAATTAGTTGTAACGCGTTTGCTGTCTACTTTTATGGTCTATAATTATTTTTATTTATTTATTTAATATGCTTCCACTCAAAACTTGAAAATTAGAGAGTGAGAAAATGAAAATGTTAAATATTTCATTCCCCAAGTGAAAATCGAACCCACAACCGTCACGTTTACAGCCACACGTTTGTGCCTCAGCGCCTTTCAGCTTATATTTACTGGCCAGCTTAGTTTACATGCGTAGCGAAGCTCAATTAATAAAATGACAAAGTGCTATAGAAAATGAGAAAATTAAGTTATTAATTCGGCGTTAAAAGTCCAGGATACAAACTAGTATCTGCTGGAATCACGAACAGTATATTAATAAATGACTATCCTCCATCTGCGGACAGCGACATTAGGATAGATTTATGTGACAAAATAAATAGATAATCCGTTATTCCACGGCACAGTCAGTTTTCTTCACATGGAAAAGGATTTATCTTTATCCATTTTGTTGCTTAGAGTTTTTAATTATGGTCAATATTTTGTATTTATCTATATATTTAAATAACAGAAATTGTCGAAATTATAATACTTAAGTATTTAACTTTAACTTAAGTTAGATAAAATATTTTTTATTTATAAGAAGAATAAAACCTACCTGTCTATCTTGCTAAAAGTAAAATATTTTTAGCAAGGTAGACAGAGCCTAGTGTTAAGAGAGTCCGTCCCCAACTTTTCGTCTCTTTTCGAGACATTGTATGCTGGGTGGCGGAATTCAACGTCGCGTACTGCCTTGTTTCTAGACTAAATGAAAATTTCCCCAAGTGAGAATAGAACCTAAAACCATCACATTAACAGTCAGATGCTGTCATTATATGGTGTTCATTCTCTTATTTATTTATAATCTGTAGTAGCTTTTGAAATATTATAATAAATGTCATTATTTTCATTTATCGCATTTTGTTTTACTTTACAAAGAGTACAATATACAAGACAACTATTAAGACCGGTTTTTTTTTAATATTTAGTTTTACATATAAATAACACGCTAAGTGTGAATCTATTATCAAAATCATATTTGCGAAAATGTCATCTAAAGAATATAATTATTGATGAAATTGTATAAGATGAGGCCAATCGTGGCGCAGTGGCACGAAGTGTGACTGTAAAACCGACTGGTTGTGGGTTCGATCCCCACTCGAGGAGATGAAATATTTACTTAAATTTATATTTCCATTTCTTCGCTCTGGTGTCGAGGCTCTGCCTACCCTTCTGTGTACGGGATACAGCGTGAAGCTGATTGATTTATTTTTTGTATATGATCAGTCAGATCAAATTTCTATTAAGGCATATTATTTTATTATTTAATTTAGTAATTTAAGATTTTGTCTTCTATAAAACACAGTATTCTCAATACCCTTTTATGCAGAAACAAAAATAAACGTTTAAATTAAACTTAAGGCAGACCCATAATGTAATGCGGTTCCAAGCCCATACATTTGAGGCTAAGTACCCATTCCTGTAGGCTGTAGCCATCCTTCATCAGCAACCCGTTAATTCCTACAGGCATATAATTAAATTACGCTCAAGTCGTCGCTAATGCCTTGTATTTGTAAACAGTCAGCTCTATACGTTGTTTCTGGAGGCTATTTTTAGACGGAGCATGTGAGTCATACTACACCTGTATTATATGCTGTATAGCTGTACGATTTTGTAGGTAAAGTTGTCTGGATTTACTTAGAGATCTTCATAAATGGAATAGAACGTATTTCAAAATTGTTGTTCAATAACAACTTATTTAAGCAGTGAATCTTAAATCTGAATATTATTTATATTTTTAGAGGCCAGTAGTGGCGCAGAGGCACACGCATGTGGCTTGCTGCCACGCGCGATAGGCTGTGGGTTCGATTTCCACTCAATATTTAATATTTTCATTTCTTCGTTCTGGTGTGGAGGCAAAGTGCAGCGTTGAGTTCCGCCACTCAACACTCAGTGCCTTTGGAATTTGGCAGAAAGTGATGAACGGAAGTATCATAACACTAGGTTCCCAGGTTCCTTGTGCCTATTACTATGCTCGATATACAGCGTGAAACTTAAAAAAAACTTCTTTCATCACGGCTAGAAGTGTCGAATGAAGTGTCTTGACACCATGTTCTATCTGTCAATTCTTCCATCCAGGATAAAGCGTAAAGCTGCAATCGCTCTTATTTTTAGTTTTCTATTATAGTAGTCTTTTTAAAACCCATTTGATCGAACAATATTAGATTAGTTCTCTAAAAAAACGACATTACTATACAAGTGTTCCTTTTACGCTCATTATCTCGTTATGTCGTGAACAAAAACAGCTGTCCTCTTTTTGTCCGGTTTTTTTTCTTCTCGCATAAAGAACAAATGTTAAATAATTTAATTCTGATCGCTGTCATTAAATGATCACCAGTTTCGTGTACAAAAAATATGCTATCGGTTGTTCACTCCACGCCCGAGCTCATTTTAATAATGGCGATTCTAAGTTTTCTACGAACGAACGGTGCCAGGAAATGGTTTATCTATTTACTTTAACATAATTAATTAAATTGTCGTTATTCTTAATGAATGTATATTTTGAATTTTTGCTTGATTTTATATCAAACTTGTTTTTTTTTATTATTAAAGACGATGATATGTGGCCAAGTGATATTTTTCAGCTTTCTAAATTTATAGTGGCAGATTCGATTCCCGTACGATATAAATATTTGTCAGGCACAATTATTGTAAATTATTACAATAATTGTGCACTGCACTAAATATATTTTCAAAAACTTAAGAATATTTGTAGAATCATTTTTAACATAAAGACTGTATGAAAGAAATAATAGTATTTATAACAGGTACAAAAAAAACAAATACAAAAAAAAAGAGAAAAAATATATATATATATCTTACTATATGGGTGTGGTTTTTAGTGCAATGGAGTAATTGAGAGTAGTATTGTGATAGTGTAATAACAAAAAAACGGTATAAAAAATATTGAAAATTGCTAAATCGATATCAACTTGCATAAACATGCTTGTGTCGAGCAACGGTGCGGCGTGCGGCGTGGGCGAGCTTTCAAATAACATATCTGCTAAAGGTTTTATTTATATCCAACTATCATAAGTGAGGAGATCGAAATACACGATTTTTTTTTTAGAAATATATATTTTTTGGTAATTTTATTAAGATTCTCAGAGAATAAGGAAAGATTTACATTAATACTATAAAATAAGCTAAAAAGCCTGAAAAACGTATCACCTTTATTGAGCTACATTATAATCCATTGGGAACGGAGTATCTTGACACTAGGTTCCTAGGTTCCCTCTGCCTACCCTGCTATGTGCGGGATACAGCGTGAAGCCAAAAAAGGTTTAAGAATAAGTTAAATGATTATTGACTATCTTTTAAATGACCTAAGAAAAATATGCAGTACACTATATTATATCGCTATTATCTGAATATCTAAGATTTTACCTCAATATCAAAAATAATTTGGCAAAATCTAGAATTAACTTATTGAAATTATTAAGAATTTTTCCTATGAGATTTTAAAATATAAATATATCTATAATAAAATATTGTAATATCACAATTATGACAAATTCTAAGTGCTCGAGGTGGCTCTGACCGCAGGTACAGCGGGTTGCGTCGTAACTATTACCGTGATGTAAGAATAAACCTATAACTTTCCTGCATTAATGGACTATCAAACATGAAAACCAACCGGTACTCTCAACAATTTGTAATATTAGTAAAGATGTATGTTTAAATATATGATGTGTTGAACATTAAAAATATAGAGCTATGTAAATATTCGAATAATGATTCGAGAAATTTCCAACAAATCTCAGATATCCTTAAATTTCTCGTGATCGAATTTACTCTTGTGTAAACTTGTTCGCGCCTCCTGCAATATTACGGCGCGGCGTAGGCGAAGAGATAAAAGGTTTCAGTTAGTTTGTATTTGCGAGTTCATCTGTTTGAGTGTAGATAAAGTTTTATCGTACTACGATAAAAAGGATATGAATATATATTTTGAAGGCAAAGTTACTTTTCTAATATCAGCTGTATATAATGTTATTTCGATTCGATAACGTCGCGTAGTTGACGTAAACTAAAAGCAAAATCAGTGGGTTTAATCACATTTGTGTAATAAAAAAGTTAATTATATTTATTAGGTACATATAATGATAATTAGATGGTCTCTAGTATCACCACCTAAGATGAAATATCCTTTAAAATAAGCAACAATGAAAAAGTTATATTAATATTTAGATTTAATAGAAGACGTGTATAAATTCGCACATATATGCAATATATATGTAGGAATTTATCATCGCTAATTCGTATAATTATTTAAAGTAAAAAGAAAAGCTCTTATATGCGGTTAGTTTAGAAGTAAATATTTTCTATATAATATCATATAATAAACTTCGTATAATCAAAATAGTCATTATATTATAAAGACTACCTACTTACCTTATGCAAAGTGTTTCTACTTGACGCCAATATTCTAATCTTTGCATCGAGATTAGGGAAATTGAGGTCACAATTGAATTATGGTGCCGAGTCTCTGTGATGTTGTCGATAAAATTAATTACTGAGTACCTTCCCTCTAGCGCGTAAATCTATGCGAGATGCTAGATTTCACTTGTCTTTGTCTTTAACTTTATATACTAACTTTGTATTAACTATATTTTTTTTTATTTTGGTGCCAAAAAAAATAAAGTAATATAATACTTTACTTAACAAAACCAAAAACCTATTTATATTTAAAATATTCAGAACTCGAATAGAATGATTATAGCATGACTGTTATTATAATTTTACACAATATATGTATGCATTTGTTAACTATATGAGTTTTGTTGGCAAATGAAAGAATGTAACTTTACAATAGCTAACGTAACTTTAAAATGTATACGTATACGTTACAACCACATTTTGAAATAGTACACGAAAGATTGTGGGTGAATACCAATACTGCCTAATACTGCTGCTGACGTAAAATGGAAAATCCCGTTTTTTTTCCCGTTCCAATAAGAGCTTCTAAAAGTCCTCTAGTGTATTTTGTCGTCCTGTTCAATTTCTAATATGCGTACATGCCAAATATCACCTCTGAACACATTAGTTAAAAAGGCTGTCATAGCGCAGGGGCACAAGATTGCGACTGTAAGCGTAACGCTTGTGGGTTCGATTCCCACATTGTGGAATTCAATATATTCCAAGCGCGGCTTTGTTTTCCGTTTTCACGCAATGCTTCAAGAATTCGGCGGAAATTCGGTGAAAAATTCGGTGTCGTGAACGTCTTAACATTAGGTTCCCAGGTTCCACAGCCAACCGCGTTATGTGCAAGACAAAAGCGTGAAACTAAAAAAAACCTTAGTCACGGAAGGGATTATTTGTTTATATATGTTCATATATAAACACTTAATGTAATGTGTACCTAATGACTGTTGACAATATCTTTGTTACATTATACGATAGTGATGTCACCGATATTATTTAATATATCGCTTAAAGCCAATATCAACATTATCAAATATGAATAATAAAACTCATACAAATACAATATATGTATATACATAATATATATGTATAAACTTTTTGCACCTCACTTCCACACTGCGAAGTTATCAAAATATTTTGGCCTTGAATAAATATACAATTTTAATAGACAACTACCTATATATTAAAAGATTATGAGTTCGTTGCTTTGTTGCAAGTAAATTTAGAACCTGTTTCTTATCGGATTCCGCTGATTTTTTAAATACATGTGAGCTTGTTAGGTAATTATTGTAAAGAGGTTATTGTATGATATAGACGCCCTCGTGGCGAAGTGCTACAGCATCTAATTGTAAACGTGATGATTGTGAGTTCGATCCAAGCTTGGGAAATTTATCCCGTTCTGACATGACTCAACACGTAATGTCTCGAATTTATGCAGAAAGTGCAGAAAGGAGTGTCTTGACACTAGAATATCTCTACTATGTGGAAATGCGCGATGGTTAATGTATGGATGGACTCGTTGTCGTCTAAGTCATGTCTACTATTTTAATTGAACTCTTAATTTAATAATAAGCTGTAATATTAACTTTTGATACCATCTTGTTCGCTCCTGTTTTGTAAGTCTATTAATTCTCCTATTAATATTCAAAGGTATTAGGTAAAATGAAGCTCTATTTGCAAATCAATTCTAAGACTTTATCTAACAAAATTCCAATGGATAAAGGCGTCGAGTTCAATGAAATATTAAATTGGCTCCAGCTATGTGATTTGGCGAATGTTTTTAAAGTTTTTCTTTCCTCGTTCCGTAAAATATCCAGATTGAGTATTTTAAAATGTATAAAATGTATTATACTTATCTATGTAAATGTAAATTTAAAAATAATAAAAAAGGAATTAATATATAGTTTTAATATTTAATTGTTTTTGGTTTAGTAATATTAATACTATTTTATGTAATTTTTAAAGTTATTTTATGTAATTTTTAAAGTTAGTTAATAATAAGTTTTTAAATTTAATTTTTAATCAAACTTAGACTTAAACACAAGGCATGTGTTGGTGAACGTACGTATTTGACGAAGCATGTGATATTGTCACCTGCCTTGTCGTCATATGTAACTAAAGGATATATTTAAAAATATATCATTAAAATTGAGTTTCATTGTTGCGTCTAACTGGAAACGCGATGGCTGTAGGTGTCGTCCCCACTGGGGCAAATTAAACATATTTTTTATTTTCTAATATACAACACGCGAGGTTGAGTTTAGCCACTTTCTCGAATTTGGATAAAAAGCGGAGAATCTAGCGAATTTTTTTTAGCCTGCTATGTGGGATAAAACAGCTTGCATTGAAGCTGGAAAAATATTGAATAGTATAATAAATTGAATAAATCTTAGCTTAGTAAATTATTATTAACATTGAAACTTAAGTTCACTTATACACAATATTTTTTTTAGCTTCACGCTGTATACTACAGTTTTAAGACACTCCGTTTCCCATTAAAACATTGCCGCTGCTCAATTTTCACCGAATTCTTGAGTCATTGCGTGTTGGGAGGTGGTACTAAACGTCGTGATTTGTCTTGTTACCAGAGCAAAGTAATTAAAAAAATATTTAATATTTCACTCCCCCGAATGGAAATTGAACTCACTACCGTCGCCCGCGCTTGTGCCCATGCGCCACGAAGGCCACAACACGACACAATACATAACAATATTACAATATTAAAACTAACCTATTAAACAAGAAGGGCTACCCGTATATTACAAAACAAACAGTAAAAGCTTCTAGGGAGATGCAGCCTCACGGCTATATCGAGAAGTCATCGGTGATTCGATACGCATCGTCGGACGTGCGCTAAATATAAATTTCTTACTATATTATGAAGGAGACATTGTACCACGTCCCGCAAACAGTCTAGTGGTTCTAGACACAATCGCTCATATTGATTGAGGACTGTAATATAATGTTATATCTATATAAATATTATTATTTTATATACTTTCGTTTCCTTAAAAAATATAGTAATACAGTAACCTAATAAATCTAGAGTAAAAAGATTAAGACTATGAACATGACAGTTGTTGGTTCGATTCTCACTCGGGGGTACAAATAAGTAGAATTTCCTGTGGGTAACTACTTACTCGTAATATTGTAAGTATTTTAAATAACATTTATATGCATCTTGCATGATATGAGTCTATAATATTTATTTTTATTATACTTAACAAAAATATAGAAATATTGGTCTAATATTTCATCTTGAATCTACTTCTTATAAAGAACAGATTTAGTAAGACTAGTATAAAAATATTTTAAAATCCACATGTAGAGCCAGATTAGACATATCCTAACTGTAGCAAAATGTATTAAATTTAATTATAATTTAAAATTTCGTTCCTTTGTCTGAAAGTAAGGCCGACCCTTTTGCTTCACATTCACATAATCGAAAACACTAGAAGATAACAACTGCAAATGTGTATAAAAAAAAAATCAAAAAAAGATTTTTTTAATTGATAATTAATTATACTTGTTTAAATATATAGTTAAAAAAATATTATTATTATTTTTTTTTTTATTTTTTTTGCGCAGCTATTATTCAATTAATTACAGGAAGTCTTTACTTTGTTTAATTTAATAATACGCGAGCATACAATTTAGAGATAAATGTATATTTTTCATTTCACTATTTAACTTCATTATACTAAGAAAAGAAGTTATTTTATTCTTCAAGAGATTTACTCAATTAAGACTTTTATTAATGGTGTCTACAGAGTTAAGGCTTAAAGTGTTAAAATAAAATAAAAAAAATGGTAAGAATAAAACTGTTAGGAGCATGTTGAATGTTAATTATAAAATCGTATAAAAACTTGGCGTTGTTCACACATAATATTATAAATGTTTATCCAGTGATTATCCCTTTATTTTATTTAACTAAAACTATAACTAAATTTTCATAGAAATGAGTATATTATTTGTGTATAGTTGTAAAATGAGTCAAATTACTCAATTGTTGAAGTTGTGATTTTTGAACTTCACGTTGTAACCCACCTTAAACAAGATAATAGAGGAAACCTAGTGTTAAAACACTGCGTTCTCCTCATTCTGCCCAATTTTGAGACTGCATTATGAGTGGCCGAATGAGTTCTCCTCTATTTTGCGTTACTAAAGCTGAGCAATAAGAAGATTTATTCCGCGAATGGTAATCGAACCCATAGCCGTCACACTTACACTTGGACGTTGCCCCGCTATGATAACTGAATTAAACTCGGCTCGACTTGTTTACTTCAGTTACTTCCATAGTATTATGTCCTATGGGATTTTACTTTGGGGTAATGCAGCTGGTATTCAACCAATATTTGTCCTGCAGAAGCGAGCTATTCGTGCAATCTATAACTTAGGTCCTAAAGACTCCTCAAGGAAAAAGTTTAAAGAAATTAATATATTGACAGTTGCATCTCAATATATTTTTGAAAATGTTATGTATGTTAAGAAAAACATTAATAATTTTACCAAAATTGGTGATTTTCATAATATTAACACTAGAAATAGGCATAATCTCGGTGCACCTGTAACTCGGTTGCATCGAATCCGTAATTCTTTTATAGGACAATGTGTACGCTTTTACAACAGGATCCCAGAAAACGTCAGAGAATTTTCTATATCACGATTTAAAAAAATTGTGAAAAGACGTTTGTGTGTTAAAGGTTATTCCCAAATTAATGATTTTGTAAATGATAACACGCCTTGGGAATGAAATGCTTGCTTCAGTCTGTTTTAAAGGTATCATTGTCACAGATAATTAAATATGTATTTGTATAAAATTGATTTTAAAAAAAATAGGTCCCGCTGAGTTTCTTGCGCCGGTTCTTCTCAGGTCGAGGTGGTGGGTAGGTGAGGCGTTAACTTTAGTGAACTGGCGGTAAATTATTTGACGTTCAAAAAATGAAGCATGTATCTTCTTATTTTGAATAAAATTATTTGAATTTGAATTTGAATTTATATTTATGATATAAACCTACCTATCTTATAATATAATAAAAATATAAATTTGATACTTAGCTGGACCTTACAGATTCCACCGCACTAACTATTTCAATAAGACTTACAAATGAACATCAAGAGAATCTCTGACCCGGATCATTTTAATTACTACTACTACTGGAATGTGGTTCAAATACACTATATACAAATCAACTACAATTAATATCTTGGTACAACAGATTAGATTTCACTTGCCTAGTAATAAAACTTTCTAATTCGCAGAACTTGCGGTGGTTCATATACATAGTTGCCGTGTGAAATATACAAAGTACGGATGTAGCTTTTCCACTTTTACTACATAACAGTAAAATTTTTTTAGCACTCCATGTCCCACTTGTAACAGGGTAGGTAAAGGGAACCTAGAGTTAGGATGGCTCGTTTCACACGCGAGAATTGTGCCCACAATTGTCGGGTTCACAGTCAGGCGCTATGCCACTGCGCCACGCCGGCCTCTACATTCTATCTACTAAAATATTTTGCATAGAAATACGACTATAATTGAAATGTCCAAAATAAAACTAGATAAATCTTTATCATTTACATAATGTAACGAAACACATGCAATAATATTAATTTAAATCCCACCACCACCTACTGAGTGCCTTATATGAAATATAAATAAAAAATATGCATAATTAAGAAGAAACACACGTTAATTGATATGCAATCACATATATAACTTCGCATGTCAGGTATCTTATCTGTTTGCTGACAGGTTAGCTATAATTTTAAAAGAATTAAATTTAAAGTGGTTAGTTAGACTGTAAAAAATAAATAAATAATCCTAATATATGTTTTGTTTGATAATTATTAGGTTCATAGAAATACGTCAGATAATGATCAGACGAAACCAAGCAGAGTAGACAGAGAAAATTTGACATATAGATTTCTTGGGGTGTTTGTTGCTGGGAGAGACTTGCGATAAATATAGACTTAAAATGTGTGGAGTTATATGAGAAAAATTATTAGTGGGGCATTTATCAATGTAATAAAAGAACCCAAAACTGTAATTATTTTTTAATTTTTGTCTGTTTGTCTGTACGTTTGTGCACGCTAAGTCCAGAAACCGCTTAACCTATTTAAATATCAAGCTAATGAAAAATATCAAGCTAATCAGCAATCAAGCTAATGAAAAGAAGTTATCATCTGTTTTTCTTATTTAATGAAAAATGTACAGAAAATTTTATATCATTTAATCATAAACTAATATTTTCAACAAACATTTACTAAAGCTATTTAATATGCATACATACACACATATGAACATTATTCACGAATCGTAGCACTAGTCCGTATAAACTTCAAAAAGCCTGAACTGAAATCTCCTAATAGATTTTAAATTACGAATTCTCATACAATATCAGAAATAAATATTAAACAAGGATAAATAAATGTTAATATTCAGTACAGATGAGATTAAAATTTAATACTATATTATATATATTTAATAACGATATACTGAGGAAAGGATACTGAGGAAGGATACTGAGGAAAAATGAGGGAGAAAAATGTTTTTTTTTTTTCAGACATAAGAACTGTAATTTATGATTGCTCGTAGCCTCTGCATTATTATATGTTCTATAGATATGATAGTCCATTATAAAATGGTTAATATTAACTAAGCAACAACTTGTATAGATTAGGCTGCATTAATTATATTTTATAGTATAGTATATATATCTGTAATAATTTTTATATTATAGACTGTTATATTTTTTATACTATAGGTATATTGTCCATCCTTACTCGTTGGAAAGAATTATTTTAATTACTCCGCTTTGGTCTACATCCCGCCCGAATTTAAGACTGTCTCAAAGTGTAACCAAGAAAGTCAGCATGAGGTTCTTTCCGTTATTTTCTTACCCTAAGTGTGAAGCTAAAAAAAAAGAAAAAAAAATGTTTTAAAAAAGTCTGGATATTTATTATAAGAGCTTATGTTTAATTAAACCATCGCAGCTCACTTCGCGGCGTACCTCTACATAAATTATGCAAAATTACAGATCGAAATTTCGTGTCATACGAGTATACCGCGTCCGGCGCTAACATGGGAAAGGCTTGGTTGATTGCATCGAAATTGCTCTCGTAATTAGTGGTTTGCAGTATGGATAATAGATAAGTTGATCATTTGAATTTAGACATATATATTTTTATGTAGATTTTACATATTATGTACATGTATACTGAAGGCATAAGAATAACCCTTTTTTGTCAATATTTTTTTTTCAATTCAATTTTTTTTTTGTCTATTATTTATTATTTTTAAATGCGAATCGTTTATGTTTAGTTCATCAAATTATTATTCAAAAGAAGGACTTATGATAATTTATTGAGATTAACATGGTATGAAATACTTAAATAGTCTTTACCAAGTAAAATATTCTTTTATAGGATTTCCTTGCGCTTTATGTCATTTTCTATTAACTTTCCAGTAAAATTACAACGAAAAACAACCTTCATATAGATAATTTAAAAAAAAAAGAGAAAACAAATATTAATAAAATTTCCCTTAAATACAGATATCTCATCCGCAGCGGACGGTGTGCCGACAGTGAACGTGGTAGAGGCGTTGCAACGTTTCTGGCAGTCGAAAGCTTCGAGAAATGGCAGCGCCGGCAACGGCGGCAGCAGTGCACTTGTCATTTACGAGTCAGTACCGGCGGCGCGTCCTCCTTACGTGTGCTATGTGACGCTGCCAGGTGGAGCTTGCTTTGGCAGCTTTCAGGTAATATTGCTTTACTTAATTTACCTTTATGAAATTATAAATGACATTATATATTATTAAAGTTTTGTGAACAGTTTTTCATATTTTCTTTTCTATCAATATATTTATATTTTTCAGTTTTTCTGCTAAGTACTTAAAAGTACACTGTATAAGAATTTTCTTTCTTTTCTGTATTCAAAACTGTTAGATAATAGGATTGGCATTGTGACTCAACAAGTAAGTCGTTTTTTAAGTAGTAATATATATATATATTTTAAACAGAATAGCCCTACAAAAGCAGAGGCAAGGCGCAGCGCTGCAAAGATCGCGCTTATGAACAGCGTGTTCAACGAGCACGAGTCGCGGCGTATATCTGAGCACTTTATCGAGAAAGCAGTAGCAGAAGCGAGAGCGTCCTTCGCTGGAGACGCGGCGCGCCACCAGGACCCTAATCCCGGAATAGCTGCTTTTAGGTATGTATTGGCTCTTACAGGAATAGTCATATTCCTTTTTTGAACACTGTACATCTTACAATTTTTGGTTAATATTAATCGTTAATATTAACATGGTATATCAACGTGGGGACGCAACCGAACGTAATTTTTTTTCTTATAAATATAAAAAGACAAGTCTAATCAATCTAAAAAACGAGGACCACTTATATTTATGATTTATTTGTTTGTATTGGTTTCTCTACTGAATTTATTTTTGGAAAATTCTTGTAATTAATGTTTGTGTATTCTTGTAATTAACAAAATGTGTACAATTATACATCAATAACATCTCATTAATGATGAAAATTAAACGTCATACGCTCCCCACAGATTCATGTTAGAAGCGAACAAGGATCGCACCATGCTAGAGTTCCAGGAGCTGATGACAGTGTTCCAGCTGTTGCATTGGAACGGGTCGCTAAGAGCGATGCGGGAGCAGCAATGTTCGAGGCAGGAGGTGGTCGCGCACTACTCGGCTCGGACCTTGGACGATGTGATGCGTGAACAGATGGCGCGCGAGTGGGCTTCCAGGGAAAGAGAAGCTGTCGCCAAAGGTGGTGGCGTATTACGAAGTGAATTAGCAAGAGCAGAACTAGAACTACAGACAGCGAGGCTAGCAGCTCGAGAACTACGCTTCCCAAAGGAGAAACGTGACATCCTCCTCCTGGCGCTACGCCTCGCTCCCCCACAGCAACAACAGTGATCTCACCGCGCGACTATTTGTTATTTAAGTATAGTTATAGTGTAAGAATATTTTGTGTTTCATTTTCCTTTACCTTGCGTTTGCATGCTTTCTTTTCAAGAGTTTGTAATGATTTGAATAAGAGCTTTTTTTTATGTCATAAAAAAAACAAATGAATTGAAAATAATTATATCTTTTTTTCATTATATGTAGATGTATCAAATTTGTAAGTCGTAAATTGTGTAATATAATATGCATATTTTAAAATATATTGAGATATAGCACAGTAAATATATTTACTTTGGTTGCTGCATCCGGACGAGTATCAATTAGTGCTCACTCCAGGCACTTCACTGATCGTAACTTTGGAGGATGCTGTAGCTTCGATAGATAGCATTTATTTAATAGAATAGCCAATCCAAAATAAATTTTAATTATTTTAATTATGAATGTTTTATTTCTGTATACGTAATTAAAATTTTGCTATTTTATAGAGAATGGCATGGAATCTCTAGTCATTATAGATTTTTACCTGGGCGTTAGTATATTAATCATTATTTTTTTTTTATTTTACCAGAACGTACTGGTATATAAGATAGTACACGGTCGTACCGTATATCTTACCTTACAGTTATAAATCCATGTGAGTTTCACTTTTTTATAGTAAAAAAATATATTATATATTTTCATAAAAAAAATTGGCCATTCTTAATTCTACTAAAGTATTATGTTTAACACTATATATAAACATATATATTGTAGATGTATTAATAAGTCACACAAAGCAAAAAAGTGGTTTATGGCTACTGTTACGTTCAAAATCAGATTTTACATTTAATATTCTTAGTATTAAAACCGCACATTTATCTATATTACAAACCGCAGAACTTATAACAATAAACTTGTATAAAATACCTGTCACAGAAAAGTTAGTCTGGTTCATATTTCTAGTAGTATTTGAAATGAAAAGTGGAATATTTACTTGACAGCGTAAAGCATTACGACTAATAGCGTATCGTTTATGACATACGAGTACGGTGCGAACTCACGATTAATACACACCAAATTGTAACTGTCACATATAAATTTGTGTTTTTTAAATATGATATATTAAATAATGACGTATTAATATATTCCTAGTTAAATACCATTTGAGTATATGTTTTACATTTTTATAATATACTAAATTTTGCTTGTGACTTTGTATAAATATGAATTGAAAATTGAAATAAATATAAATATGAATTGTGTATGAGACACGATACACTGCAGATTCAGTATGGGTTAATTAAAAACGAATAGTGTACGTATTATAGGCTATAACCTTCCTCGGTAAATGGACAACACAAAAAAAAATGTTAATATATATATTATAAAGGGGAAGAATTTATTATATTTAGTTTAACTACTGGTATAGCAATCAGAATTGTATTTTTTTTGTATATAGAGTATATATATATATATATATATATATATATATATATATATATATATATATATATATATATATATATATATATATATATATATATATATATGTATATATTAACATTTTTTCATTGAAAGAAAATTTCTAAATAAGTACAAAAAAAAATACAATTAAATTTACAATTAAAGTTAAACTAAATAAATTCTTCTCCTTTGTTATATACGAGTAAGTATGGATATATCCAGCACCTCTAGGAATAGAACTGTGTTAAGATGACGTTTTTGGTCATTTTAAAAAAAAGACATATCTTTCTAATTTAATGTTTCTTTGCAAATTTAATTATTTTTAAAATTCAAAACGAGGAAATTTAATTAAGTAAATTTTTGTTAATAAATTCAGAGTCTCGAAATATGTGCAAATAATTTTTCTCTTGACTTATAATATAACTCATATAGTAGATATAGGTTTAGAACTAGCAAGGTAGCAAATAAACGTCTTACGTGGGTAAATTATGACGATACTTAAAACTTTATTAATTACTCCAATCTGCTGCTTCACACGTGTCTGTAGATAAGTATTTTAATTTAGTGTTCGTAAATAAAATCTATTTATTACTATTAATATGATTTACTGATTTCATATTGCATAGATATAAATTGTAATAGTGTATGAAAAGTTTCATACTGCAAGGTTTTAACCCGTGTTGTTTGGGTACCAACGAGTAAATATTTTTTTCTTGAAGAGGTACTTAAATATAAAATATAGATGTTGTACAACAACTTTATTACACAAAGACAAAATACCTGCAATGCGTAATATTGGTATTGGTAACGACAGAGGTGATGAGGCCTTTGTGGCGCAGGGGTGTAAACGCGACATTTGCGGGTTATATTCCTACTCGGAATAATGAAATATTTATAATTTTTATTTTCTCGCCCTGGTAACAAAAGAAAGCGCGTTTTGAGTTGTGCCACTCAACACACAATTTCTCAACAATTCGGCGGAAAGTGAGAAACGAATTGTCTTGATAGAGAACGGAATGCCTTAACACAAGGTTCCCAGGTTTTCTCTGCCTACCTATACAGATACGTGATGTTGTTGAAATTGGATAAAATTATTCAGTATGATGATCTATTTAAGCTTCCAAGTACATGTGCTAGTTTCACCTATAATTTGTTTCGAAATGATTTTCATATATCATCTTCTAACTTTCTTAGCCAAAGAAATAGTCCCAAGTTTAATTAAAAATCGGTTCTTTAGTTTTTAATATAACTATGGGAATCCAAGCGTAAAACACACTACTGCAGTAAACCTACACCTATGTAGGTAATTTTTAGGTATTTGGAGGCGGTTTTATTTTTATTTCTATTTCCAATCTTACCTTTTTCATGTCTATCGTTTATCCAGTAAACTAAATTAGTTTTACTTCTATTTCTGGACTGCATAGATTTTATAACACAATAATATATGCTATGAGCTCCCGCTATTTAGTTTTTATTACTTTTCTGGAGAGAAGTACATAATTTTGTTTTTTTTTTCAATAAAAAACTCGGAGGTAAGTCTAGCTACTTATTACTTACTAATATTAAGATTAATGATTGATAATTATTTGCATTTTTAAAAATGGTTGGCTTTTAAAACCACAAGTTCGATGCTTTCCATACTCGAACTAATTAAATATCAATAAAGACAGTTCACTAGGGAAGCAGGATAACTAATTTTATGCTTAAAAATGATAAATTGTAATAACTTAATAAGAAGAAGTATCATTAACAAATTTACTGTTTCGGTTACCATTTTAAGTATCCACATCATATGATCCTGTTGTATTATCTAGATATAAGTGAAAAAAACCGGACATGTGTGAGTCAGGCTCACCCACCGAGGGTTCAGTACAAAAATTGGAGGTCTGGAGCTTTTTCTGAAATTCAAGCTTAACTCAGCCAGAGTCTTTTCATCTGATACCTCATTGAGCTTTGGCTTTAGTACTAAAACTTGGCTTTAGTACCAAATATTGCCCCATTTTAAGGCTATTATTTTTTAGGATTTAACAACAGTTTTTCTGAACAAGTACTACCTGTAGATGCTAGCTGGCAAATTTTATAATTCTAGGTCAACAAGAAGTACTTTAATAACTTTGATTCCTTTTATAGTGTCAAAATACGCGTTTTTTGCGATATAAACGGCTATATCTTTTTTTAAATAAATGTAGAAATACATTTTCATCATGGGGCCGTAAATCTGAGTATATGGTTTGAATTTCATCTCAATATCTCCAAGCGTTTCTGAGATAAAGTTTCTCTCGACAGACAGACGGACAATAAAGTAATTTTATAAGGGTTTTTTATTCTTCTTAAAAAGTACGGAACCCTAAAAAGAATTATACTTAATAAAATAATCAACTTAAACAATATTCTTCTTATCCTTCCTCAGCTTACATATATTAAAATGCATTTAACATTAAATAAACTTAAATTACTTAAATTTTACCTGAGGTTGGACAAGCGCAATGCGGCTTTCATTCTGAGAGCTTATCGCGAATATATATCTATTTACTATTCCTAAACACCATCTGCAGAACAATAAATCGTTAGTACGTAAATTTATCTGGAAGCCTTCGTGCTACGCCTGGTTTTACTTTGCATCGTTATCGGTCCGGAGTAACTAGAGATTACAATTGTTATTTATTTTAGCAGCACGTCTACTTTACACGTACATTTTATGTATCTGTATGTCTTTAACAATGTCAGCATGTCAGACAACATGGACCTATAAGTAACTCCGTTTCTCCACTCTCTGCCAACTCCTACTCGCTTCGCTTCCTGAAATGATAAAAAATAAAGTCTTTGAAAAGCAACAATGTAATCACTACATATACAATATATATTAAATAGCTGGACTGATTTGAATGTAATTTTGTGAGTTGAAAATTTAATTAAACTGAAGAGGAGATAATGATCAGTGTCTTGTGTAATAAACCAACTAGTCAATAAGAAATCATGTTTTTATTATCTTTATTACGACAGTTCTTTTCCGAACAAGACAACGTCTAGCATGCTGGTAAATATATAAAAAAACGAATTAAATTAGCTTCACGCTGTATCCCGCACGTAGGCAGAGGGAACCTAATGTTAAGACACTCCGCTCTCCACTCTCCGCCAAATTCTGGAGGCTTGCCTGTTGAGGGGTGGAACTCAACGCTGAGCTTTGCTCCTACACCAGAGCGAAGAAATGGAAATATAAATTTAGGTAAATATTTCATTTTCTCGAGTAGGGATCGAACCCACAATCAGTCGCGTTTACAGTCACACTTTGTGCCCCTGCGCCACGACTGGCCTCATGTATAAAAATCTTTTACAGACCTTAATTATATAATAAAAGATAAAAAATTATATACTTCATTTATAAAAGTCAATATATTTATTATTGGGCATCATTTGGAAATATGTTGAGAAACAATGGTGATTTTTCAAATAAAGTATCATTTAGACATTTTTTTTTTAGCTTCAGTGGAACTCAACGCTGTCCTTTGTATTGTTATTATGGCGAGAACAAACAACAACTCATTTCTCCGAATGAAAATCGAACCAACGACCGTCACGGACTTATACACTAAGACACTATATCGCTGCGCCACGACAGCTCTCAAATATATCTACTATCATTAAGGTATTAATATGAATCTATTATGATTCAATTATAAATATACTCATTTAGATCCAATCCGCCATTGATGGTTTCGGAAATTGAACATTTAGATTAAATCGGCCGTTGCGTTAACACAATGGGCGTGTTATATCGAGTTATTGATCTGATATGTCCTCATTAGTGCTACAATGAAACCTGTGCTGTGCCGTGCAAATGGTTGCCAGCCTCTTCATTAAACGTGTTAGATTACATATTGTTATATTTATGTTATGTGATTGTGTAGTACATAATTACATAATATATTAAATTATTAATATACTTGAAAAAAAATAATAGGTCGGGGCAAAAGTATTTTCGTATTTTGAATGTATTATTAGTAATCAAACCTTTTTGGCTGTACTGAATGTAACTGGCTGGTTTTAATACTATTAAATGTCACATTCAGAAGATGCAATAAATAAAAAAAAATAGTTCCCGGTATTTTTCAATTGTTTGCGAAGAAATTCGGTACATTTTAATGTTTTATTACAAAAAAGATAAAAATGCGAAAAACGCCACGAAAATTTGTGCGGTTTACGGACCTAATCATCAATAAGAGTAGCACAAATGTGGTTCAAGCGTTTCAAGTCTGGACATTTTAATGTGAAAAATCAGGTTCTCTCTGGACACAGATAAAATCAGTGCAATCTTTGAGAAAGTGCAGCAAGATCGAGATATTAGTAGCTACGACATTGCTGAAGAACTGGACGTTGATTATTAAACAGTTTTACGTGATTTACGAAAGTCTGGGTACAAGAAAAAACTTGACATTTGGGTACCACATGATGTCACTGAGAAAAACCTAATGCAACGTGTTTCCCTTTGGGATTCTTTGTTGAAACTTAACAATTCCGAACCATTTTTTAAACTGTTGATTATGGGTGATGAAAAATGGGTGACTTTGAATGAATGTGCGAAAAAAATCATGGTCAAAGCATGGGCAAGCCCCACAGAGCGTGGCAAAGCTCGGCCTGACTTGGAACAAAGTGTTGCTATGTGTATGATGGGATTGGAAAGGAATTGTCCACTATTAGCTTTTGCCACCGGGTAAAACTATCGATTCTGACCTCTACTGTCAGCAACTGATTAGGTTAAAAAAAGCTATTGAGAAAAACCTGCCGGAGCTGGTGAACAGGAAGGGCGTAGTATTCCACTATGACAACGCCAGACCGCACTCATCTAAAGCCACGCAGCAAAAATTGAGAGAGCTTGGCTGGAATGTGTTGATACTTTCTCCGTATAGCCCTGAACCTTGCTCCATCAGATTTCCACCTGTTACGGTCATTGCAGAACTCTTTAGGAAGCATAAAGCTAACCTCAAAAGAACCCTGTGAACACTGTACACAGTACTGAACCTGTCAGATTTTTTAATCAAAAATCTCAAAACTTCTACAAAAATGGGATTATGGCACTACCCATAAGTTGGCAACAAGTCATCGATCAAAACGGCACATAAATATTATAAATAAATAAAAAATATACCTAAAAAAATATTTTCCTTTGTATGAACAATACGAAAATACCTTTACCTTATAATTGCGAAAATCGATTGTGATATTTTTTTTGAGTATCTTATTTTACCTCGAAGTTTTAGGATTTTTTTATCTGATTCACGCTTTATCTTGCACACAGCAGGATAGGCCTACGGATCAATGACGGACTAACCCCGTCAGATGCCCGGGGCGGCGTAGTTGAATGCGGCCCTCTGTTTAAAAAGAATTTAACATTTCACAATTTTTGTATGTACAAATTAGTGTATATAGGTTTATTTAGTTTACATCTTGTAATTAACATTTGAATTAGACTTGCATAAACATAGGAAAATAAACACGAAATATCAGAAACACATGTAATAGAATTTAGCAAAAAAAAGTAAAAATAAAGTCTTAACTTTACTTAATACTTTATTTCTATGTATTTTATACAAGTAAAAATGTAAGAATATGAAATATAATATAATGTTAAATATACATTTAACATTATATTATATATACATATCACTTGCATTATATATTATGTTTTCGTGTCTTCATTTCACTAAATTCTTCAATATTAATTTACGCTTCAGCGTCAGTCGGTTCTCGTTAGTTTTTTTTTATGAAAATGACAAGGCAAACGAGCGTTCGGATCACCTGATGGTAAGTGACTACCGCCGCCCATGGCCCCGTGCAACACCAGAGGAGCTACAGGTGCGTTGCCGACCTTTAAGGTGGATTGAGCGCCGGGACCCGGCATTACCTGATGCGAAGCGCAGTGGCATAAAGCCACTACTTAACGCTGGTTTTAAGTGCCGGGGGTGGTAATGATCCGGTCGAGTCTGCCCATGCGTGTTGCCATTGCTGGCGACGTGACTCTACCACACGTACTTTAGTCGCATCTTACGACACCACCAGTACCAGGATGATCCTATTCTAGGCCGGGATCACACGGCACAATAGTCTCGTTAATGAGTGTTATGTCTTCGGCATATATCATCAGCCATGGAGGCTGGTCTTGGATGTGAGCTGGGACTGTTTCGGGCACTACTTTGAATAAAAACTTGAAATCTGAAAAGGCTTAGTGTCCAAAACAGCAATCCTAACATTATAAGGGGAGTCGTAGTAAAAAAATAATAATTTCTATATGGGCCTCAGGGATCCGTTTTGATCGCAATGCCCACCAGATACACTGACGAGGCACACAGTCAAAGGCCTTCTGCAGATTTAAAAAGGCCACATGCAGACATCTCCCTTTATATCCCTGTATGCCTCCATCAAAGTTCTGAGGGCGAAACTAGCCTGGATCGACTTCAGGCTTTGCCGAGATAGTACACTCTCGACGAAGCCTGAAGTCAATCATGCGCTCGAAGAGCTTCATGGTATGACTCATAAGTGTAATGTCCCTATAATTATCACGTAATAAAGCTAAGCCGCCCCTGGTGTGGCATATTTCTAGTGTTCAAGATATGGTTAGAAAGGTCAGTAAGTATGAGCACACCAAGAGAGCCAAACGATTTACACGCTTCGACCGGAATGTCGTCAGGTCTCATCGCTTTTCCGTTCTTCATGCGTCGAAGGCAATTACGAGTTTCGTCAAGTGTTATTGGGGCAATAAGTCCGAGGTTAGGCGGTGGGTCGTGATGAAGGCTGCATGGGTGCTGAGTGTTCAGTAACTCCTGGAAGTAGCTTCTCCACCTCCCTTCACAGATGCATGACTACAGAGCAGCGTGCCCTGGGAATCTCTGACGCAAAGACATTTTGCGATATGTTGCGTCGCTTTATCCCGGGAACGTGCCAGTTTGTAAATAAGCTTCTGCCCCTCCACAGTTTCAAGTTTATCATATAATGGTGACAAACTCTCACTACAAGCTCTGGCTACAGCTATTATTGGGTTATTGGTGCAATAGAGAATAGATAGTTAGACGGTGGGTCGTGATGAAGGCTGCCTGAATACTGTGTGTTCAGCAACTCCTGGAAGTAGGTTCTCCGCCTTTGCTTCACAGAGGCATGACTACAAAGCAAAGTGCCCTGGGGATCTCTGACGCAAAGACATTTTGTGATATTTTGCGTCGCTTTATCCCGGCCAGCCGACTGCGCTCGATCCCATGCATCCTGCGCAGTCTCGGTGTTAGTCAAAAGATTATGAATTTTTACCTCTGCCAAGAAGTCAGTCTGCATCGGTCCATTCAGGACCGATGCAGATTACCACTTGATTCAAGGCCTACGTTCTTCGTTTTCTCGGCTACTTTCTTCATTGGAATGACGTTAAAGTCCATGACAAGAAGACAATGTTGGGCCGTCAGAATTTCGCCTGGAACGACCTTACAGTCAGTTACCCTGCCCATATAACACCTGACCAATAAGTGGTCAATTTAAGTGTAACGGGATCTTATACGTGATAAGATGCTGAGGATTCTTTTGGAAGAACGTTTTCACGACGGCCAGATCAGACGCAATTCAAGTTCCCAGAATATTTTCTCCCTCTGTACCGCGAAGACCGTGCCCAAAACCCCCGTGAACACATTCATACAGCTCAGCAGCCTTACTGACGTGACCGTTCAAGTCCAACTAAGACTACTCCAGTAGACTTTCGCGGCTTCGTTCGCATACCATTTATAATAGTTTTATTATCCTGCATTTTCCATAAGATAATCAATATAAATTAAATAATTAAAATAATTTATACATTCAATAATTTTGAGGACGATATCGGCGGCAAGGGCCGAAAATTGCGGCAAGGGCAAATTGCGGCAAAATTGCGGCAAGGGCCCAAAATTGCAAAAGGGCGGCAAGGGTTGAATTATTTAAAATTTACATTTTCTCAAAAAGTAGGTATACGTTCAAATTACATGCTATAGAAAACAAAGCATTTCTTCATAAAAAATCATTGATGATGGAATAACTTTCGCTCGTAAGTTTCAATATCTTTATCAAATAAAAAACGTTGAAATATCTACTTTGCAATTTTCAATTATTTTTTTGTCACAAAATATCTTATTGTGACTTATTTATAAGAGATAGAAATACCGTATCGCGGACTTTTTTTTAGAACTAATAAAATAGATTTTTTTTTCGATACAATGTACTGACATATATTTTACTATATTTCCAGCGCACGCGCTTAAAGCAATTAGATGGCGTTCATTATTATTGTTATTATTTAAGGCTAACTAATACGTACACCATAATATTATATATAAAACTTACTTCTTACTTCTGAAAAACGTAGCTTTCAAACAAAACCAAAAATAAGTAAATTCAGTAGATCCAGAGATCTAAGCGTTTAAACAAACAAACAAACAAACTCTTCCACTTTATTATATTAGTATAGGTAAAAGCCGAAAATTATCTTTATTAAATTTCCTTGATGATGAAATAACTTTCGATCGTAAGTTTTCAATATAAATGTGTTTCAATATAAATGTGTCTCCAATAGTATAGATAAACATTAAATAAAAAGTAGCGGGCATTTTCGCGAGTTTTTATAAAACCGTCAACGTCATCTGCCCGTTCGCGTCGGTTATACTATGCCGCACGAAGGCTAGGTCATTTCCAATCAGTGATCCTTAATTTTTTATTAGAATGTTATATAAAAGTGACTATTATATTTATGCTCATAAGGATTTATATCAAAATGTAAAAAATACATTAACAAAAACTCAATAAATTTAAAGTAAAGTAATTAAAAACCATTTTAATGACCTTTGAAACTTTTGCTCAACCTTTACAGATAAACATATACTATAGCGGACTTTTTTAAACATTATTTAAAGGACAATATTTTTGTTAAACTTTGTTTTTATGTATCTCATAAGGTTGTGTCAGCGCACGCCATGTATGCGTAAAGCAAGTTCATTTTGGGTGACGTTTTCTTAAAACAATAAACAAACTTTCCAAACCTTTGCTTAGCAACGGTCGGTTGTTATTAACATGGCAGAATAAATTGCATGTCATATTAGAAAGTATTTTAATATATTAGTATCAATGTGTAATGTAATGTTATATGTGTAATGTAATGTAATGTAATGGGTAAGGGAGGAAACTCCCACACTTTGCCCGGTGCAGACTGTGGATCAGATCACCAACTATTGGTCTCAATGTTTAAAGTAAAACTGAGAGCTACTCGAAGTCTCAATAAACAAAAAAGAATTGAAGTAAAGGATAGCTCCAAGTTTTATGCTGCTGCAAAACAGAACTGGGATGGGTGGAGCAACGCAAACTACGCCGAAGAGACACCTGATGTATTTTGGGAACGAGCCAATGGGTAAGGGAGGAAACTCCCACACTTTGCCCGGTGCAGACTGTGGATCAGATCACCAACTATTGGTCTCAATGTTTAAAGTAAAACTGAGAGCTACTCGAAGTCTCAATAAACAAAAAAGAATT
>DWLH01000092.1:0-37434 GCA_018249795.1 Heliconius telesiphe telesiphe | reverse complement strand
GGTGTTACACGGGGTCGTGGGCGGCGGTGATCACTTACCATCAGGGGACCCGCACGCTCGTATGCCTTGCCTTATCCATAAAAAAAAAAAAAAAAAAGAAAAATTAAATTGCCAGTCGCCAAAGCAATAAATAGCTAGCTAGTTTCTTATATACTGATATTTTATAGGTATTGTTATTAGATAAAACGTTCACTTGTATGCTCATAACGACAAAATGCCTAGTCCTAGGACAATGGTGAAAGCTTTAATAATTTATAGTTAAAACAACCGAGATTGTAATGATAATATACTTTATTATGTAGTTGAACTCTACCGTACAAATTATATTAAACTTTTTATAATTATTAATAATTTAATAAATAATTTAAGAGGCCGTCGTGCGCAGAGACACATCGTCTAACTATAAAACGCAATAGTTGTGGGTTCAACTGCTAATCGGAGCAATGAATTATTTTCATTTCCACGATCTAATAAAAAGAAAAAGAGTGGCGTTGAGTTTCGCAATTTACGTACTAGTACAAGCAGCGTCTGATTGTAAACGTGAAGGTTATGGGTTCGATTAAAACTGACAGGATTATAGCACCGATAAGAAAAATTTGATTTTTCTCTTTACTTTACATTTTTCCAGCGTAAAACAGAGTGTCTTATCATTGGTTTCTCTGCCTATCCTGCTTTATACAACAAGTACAAGTCTTATCTATCTATATATTTAAAAGATACACCTAAGTTAACTTAACTTAACTTTAAACCTTAGTATATTCGATTACCTGCAAGATAATTTACATCTAGACTGACCAGGTGCAAGAATTTCCGTTACTTCTTAGCTGTTTGTTATAATGACTTTCTTACTAAGCACCACCGGCGTCGTTTAATAGCTTATTAAATGTTTTAGAAACATACATAACCTTACGGTAATCATTTAAAACTATTTATTTGATTTTTTTATTTTATTTTTATATGTCACATTGTGACATTTACATAGCAGGATAGGTAGAGGGAACCTGGGAACCCAGAGTTAAGTCAGCCAGTCCATTTACCACTATACCACCACAGTAAAAAATCAAACTCATAACTGTCGCGTCAGACGGTGATGAGCTGGGTCACAGCTTCACATACTAATAATTTTTACTGTTTGTGAATTAAAATCGAATCGAATGGAAAAGAAAAGAAAAACATCTAAATAAGAAAAAACGCATGCTGTTATAAACTTGCATCTGTTAATAAAGTATTTTATGTTTAATAATAAATTTAGATAGACAATAGTACAGTGTGTTCGATCCGTGATCGGGAAATGAATTATTTTTTCTTTTTTGTTCTGGAAAATCAGAGTTTAGTTCCGCCAGTCAAGACAATATGTATTAATTAGAAATGGTCCTTTTACTACCAAAATAGTGTCAGGTAGGAAAAGGAGAACAAAGTATCCTAACAATAATCTCTTTGCCCACTTTGCTAAGGGCGGGATAAAGCGGCAAACTGAAAAGAACCGCCTACCTCCCACTAAACACTTAGTATACAGTCTTATTAACCACGAGTCAGTTAAAAAAATAATCAAACTATTCCGCAGTTAATACTTCCAGTTATCTTATCATAAGGCTGCAATTAAACTGATTGAATTTTTATGTCGTCTCAATTTGAGTTTGTTTAAAGTATTATGTGCAATCTGAAAGTTCATAAGAACAACTTTTTCGTAATCCTATGTAGTTGATATGTAAATTGTATATAATAGGTTTTTTTTTTATATACTAATGTGTAGAATTATAAATAAAAGCGACCGTAAATAGCCACCTAGGGAAGAAAAGAGGAAACTTAGTGTTAGTACACTCTGCTTCCCACTTTCCGCTGAATTCCTAAGGCAATTCGTATTGAGTGGCGGCACTCAACATCGTGATTTGAATCGCGATTTGACACAAGAGCGAAGAAACAAAAATATTAAAATGTTGTCTCCTCGAGTGAGAATCGAACCCACAACCTGTCGCGTTTACAGTTCACGCTTGTGCCTCATATTTATGTAAAGTGAATACATAAATATAAATGTTTAACGATTGACCTGATTCATTTGCAAAGAGGCGTTCATAGCGAAAGTTTATCTACACGGAGAGATAGCACGAATCAGTATCAATTATAATTAAGCGCGATAACATGGTTAAGCCCATTAAGATTACATTGATTTTTTACAGTATCATTTCATTTATCGCTTTATTTGTATACTAGCCGTCGCTCGTAACTTTGCTTGCATGAATTTTGCGATGTAAAATGTTGTCGTTGAAATTTTCACAAATCTTCTTTCAGTTCTCTCCTACAGTCTCTAACCAAACCTTTCTCTTTCTAACTCCAAATAGTCAGCAACAAAAGAGTTTTACGATGTGAGTGTTTTAAGAGTGTAAAGAGATACAACACCCTGTATCCATAGCCTATGGTGGAGCCTAGTGTTAAGACACTCCGTTCCCCACTTTCCGCCGAAGTCTAGAGCACTGCCTTTTGAGTAGTTGAACTCAACGCCGCGTTTTGTCTCTACACCAAAATTAAAATATTAAATATTTCATGTCCTCGACTGTAAATTGAACCCTCAACCTGTTGGGTTTACAGTCACAGCCCTTGCGCCACGACTGGTCTCATTACACTTGCTTATTTGATATCTACACAGTATTGACAAAAGTAGTGCAAAGTTACATATTTCCTAGCAATGAAAAAATCTATATGTTCAACAAAAAGAGATCATTTATTACTTCCAGTGCGAATGAGTCATTGATTCCGTAATATAATGAATCAGTGAGTAATAAAAATCGATATTGAAATTAAAGTTGGCTCATTTAAACAAAACTTATAAATATGTAATAAGATATATACACGTAGAAACTTACTTTTAAAATATATTCTTAAGTCTTACTGTACGACTTAAATAATAAAATTTAAATTCTCAATTAGAGTACGTCGTGACGCAGTGGGGCTGCGTCTGTAGACGCGATAGTTGTGAGTTCGATTCCCATTTGCGAAAATAATTAAATATCTTCATTGGCTCGCTCTGGTAGACAAAGAATGAGATGAATTCCACCAATCAATATGCAAAATTGGGCCGAAAGTGGAAAATGGAGTAGTTTAACTTCTCATTGCTTATCTCGCTATGCAAGAAAATGCGCGAAAGTAATAAAAAGAAAATAATCAGGAAAATTTAAAAATTAACTCGCATCTATAATATATATTTTTTAATTAGTCAAACAAATTATTATATTTATATTTAAATAATTGCATTTTCAATACTAAATTACAAAAATAAATATAATTTAATATATCTGATTGGTAGGTATTACCTACCAATCAGATATATTAAATTACACATTTACAACTGGCTGTAGAAACATATTTGAAATATATTTTTATTTAATTTTCTAAAGCTTATATGTCATTATGTCGATATATTGTATTAATTTCTCATAAATCTATTTTATTGTACCGGCGCCATATCCTCACCCACCCACGAATTGCATAAACGATTCAAATTTTGAAGGCAATAAAAAAGATAAAATTATTATAATATATTTTATATTCCTTTTTGGGAACACTATTTGTTATTTTAAACAAAAAAAACATTTGTTTAACATTTATATTTCATTGTCACTGTTTTGTTATTATTTCAAGTATTTTATTTGTTATAGTATATTTTAAATATTACAACTTAAAACTTAAAAGTTTTATGCAATATTAATAAATATGAATCATATAATATAAAGCCAGAGGCCAGTCGTGGCGCAGAGACACAAAGTGTAACTGCGTAATCGACTGGTTTTAGGTTCGGTCCCCATTCGAGGAGATGAAATATTTATTTAAATTTATATTTCCATTTCTTCGCTCTGCTGTCGGGGCAAAGCGCAGTGTTGAGTCCACTCAACACGCAATGCCTCCAGAATTCGACGGAAAGTGGGCAACGGAGTGTCTTGACACTAGGCTGCCTACTGTGCTGTGTGCGGGAAATAGAGTGGAGCTGATTTAATAAAAATCCACTAGCATACCTAAATAAATAAGTATATCAGTAGTAACTTTCCTTGCGAGAATAATAGAACTTTAGCTATAAATATTTTAAATTTTTAACTTGACACACACCGCTTAACGCGAGAAAAATGAAACCAAATTAAATTCCAAAACTTTTGAATTGTTATTTATATAACTTGGAAAATGGATCAATTTGTTTTTTTATATCACATCTAGCAATGAGAGCGTATCCCTTTAACTGCACCTGTCCGTTTCGAAGAATAGCTTTTTAACAATATAATTAAAGAAACGTAAAGCATACATTAATATAAAATTGATTAAGTTGACAGAATACTTGAATAAACATTATTTAAGCGAAAACAAACTTTCAAAAATTCTAATTGTCATACGGTGTTTAGTGGTGCTGTTGGAGTGACGCGTTATTGTTTCCGTCGCATCTCTCGAACTCTCGAATTTGGACTATTAACTCAGATTATTTGGAATAATAAGACTGATTACAGTGGAAAATAAAAAAAAAAGACTTTGAATTAAGATTTTTTTTCTTCACGCTATACCCCGCACATTGCAAGGTATCTATCATTACCAAGGTAAAGGACTCTTTCGATGTCCATTGCGTGTTGAGTGACGAAACTCTTCACCAGAACGAGAAAAATGGCAAATAGTAAATATTTTATTTCCTCTTGTAGGAATCGAACCCACAACCTGTCACGTTTACAGTCGCACCCTTGTGCCCCTGAGCCTCGACTGGTTTTACTGTTTATGCTAGATAAAACATTTTTCATATGTGAATTTACATGTTAATTCAATATTTCACACTGGAAGAAATAGAACGTTATTGCTATATAAGGAAATTTAAGCATCACGATAAGCATAATGCCCCTTTTGTGCAATAGGACAGTCAAGCGAATGTTATCTTATCATAGGTACTGATAAGGTATCAAACATCTGAGGCCTAGTTACCTATCTTGGAAAATAGATATAAGCGAAAACAAAAGTTATCTTCTTATTTAAAGGCACTCGTTACTTCCATGTAAGATAGATTTTTTTACAAATGTTATCTGAATATTTTTGGTATATATTTTTTATATAACTGTCACCTGTTTTTTTAATCTTTTCTTTTTTTTTCTTTATATTTTAATATTAATAAATCATTGAGTAAATGACAGCATTATACAAGAACGCAGCGTATATTGGACATGTTTAGCAGCGAATTTAACATATTAATTAGTATAAAAAATATATATTCATATTTTAGGTAAGAGCAAGAGCACGTTGGAGTATGACACACGTATTGTAAAATGTAAATGGCTGCCTACTCTACCAATATATTTGCGAGAAATGTCTGATTATCAAAAAAAAACCCTGTGTTCTGCCGTATACTCTAAAAGATGATGAAGATAAATATAATTCGGGAAAAAACAAGGTAATAATTGCTGTAGCAACAGTATTATAATATAATGTTGCTCAGAATTCGTTACGGTCACGCTTGACGCCCAACAACTGGTCTCGTCACCTAGTTCACACAGAACAGTAATAGCGAAGTAAGAAATGTCAATGTATTTACATACACACATATTTTTATAAAACATTTCAAGAATAACTTTCATCATAAGACGCGCGGCGTTGAGTTTCGCCGTTTAACATGCAATGTCTCGAAAATTGAGCGGAACATGGAGAACGGAGTATTTTTACACAAGTTCTCTACCCATGTCCGTATCAAGAGATCTTTTTTAGAGGAAGCCTTGACTTTAGCCATATATTTTTAAGCAAAAGGGTTTTCCTGTTTATTTTCCAGGCTTATTTTTTTCTTAGTAAAATTTTTGTAGGGCACGTGGTTAGAATATTAGTCCTCACCGCCTGATCTTCTACAACCATACTTCTGTATACTATATACAGGAAAAAGAAAGAACCTGATGTTTTGTCACAAAGTAAAAATGATAATGTATTATAATACATAACGAAAATGATAATGATAGTGAGACATACAACCACCGACGAAGTTATTAGCAATCATGTACTCGGTCCCGGATTCACTAAGGAATTACGAGATTGACGTAAAAGTACGTGTAAAGAATTTAGATGTCAGGTGCGTCACTAAGAGCTGTCTGGTTGACTAAATTATATGTAGTAGTGACCGTTAGAGGCGCATTGTAGGCGCGTGCTGTGAATGCAAGGTGGCTTGTAATTAGTACAGATTAATTTAACAACCATCAGAAACATTCCTTCAATATATTTATAATTCAAATTATGTATATCATGCTTTTTACGGCATGGCAATGAAAAAGTATGATGTACAGGCAGATGAGGCCAGTCGTGGCGCAAGGGCACAAAGTGTGACTGTAAAATGACTGGTTGTGGGTTCGATCCCCACTCGAGGAAGTGAAATTACATTTATATGTTCATTTCTTCGCTATGGTGTCGAGGCAAAGCGCGGCGTTGAGTTCCGCCACCCAACACGCAATGTCTCCAGAACTCGACGGAAAGTGGGAAACGGAGTGTCTTAACACTTAGGTTGCCTCTGTCTACCCTGCTGAAGCTGATTATTACTGGCCGAGGAAACATAGTTTTAAAATACTCTGTTTAAAAAAAATGAGTGGGGCGGCGGAACTCGAAGTCGACTTTTGTGTCGTTACCAAAGAGCGAGGAAAGGAAAATATGAAATATTTCATTTCCTTGACTGGAACACGAACTCCTAACCTGTCACGCTTACAGTCGCACGCTAGTACCCCTGCGCCACTAGTGGCCTCAACTACATATTTCAAAATATTACATTATATACTGCAACTACATCAATTATCTCTATATTAGATGTTTGTGGTCCACAAATAAGGCTCTCTGCAAGTCACGTACCGTCGTGTTTCGTGACAAACCCGACACAATGACACACTTACCAGAGATAAAACTGCATGTTATTTTTAATGATTTTGTTGGTTAATTAATTATCATTACAGAAATTGATAAAGTTCTGATTTAATTTCACTAAAATTATTAAGTTACCTCGAAAGTTTGATATTGGTTAGGTATCGCATAAGGCAGTCGTATGTTGTAGTATTACCTGCAAAGTAAAAAATTAAAAAGATTAACTTTATATACAGAAAAAGTCATACCTTATTGAATAAATGGTATAATTGGTAAAATTACTGCCACGTTAGTAAGTACCTATTGAAAATATGACTCAGAAAATGAGTCCTTTTTAATTTGAAAATCACGAAAGAATACTTAAATTTAAGAATATTTTTACTTTTTTAGGGTTCTGTACATTTTAACGGAAGGAAAAAAGGAACCCTTATAAGATCACTTTGTTGTCCGTGTGTTTATCTGTCTGTCAAGATTTTATTTCAGAAATGCTTGCAGATATCGAGTTGAAATTCAAACCATATACTCAGATCTACGGCCCCATGATTTCTAAAAAAAAACGTATTTCCGTATTTACTTTAAAATAATAAATGAAATTAATAGGGCACTTCCGGTTGACGTATAATTATAAAATTTGGCAACAACTATACAAAAATAAAATTAAAATAAACTATACTATACAGTTGTGGTTAAATCCAAAAAAAAAACCCTTAAAAGGGAGACAAAATCTGATATTAAAGCTGCTTGTTGAAGAAAGTTATTAGAGAAAGGGCTCTAGCTAAGCTAAGACTGAATTTCAGAAAAAGCTCAAAACCTCCAATTTTTGTACGGAACCCTCGATTGGCGAGCCTGACTCGCGCTTGTTTTAATGTAACGTTACGAACAAAACCGTAATGTATACACCAATTTTCCACATTTATTTCGAACCAATTTACATACTGTTGTATTAAGAATTCATTCAATTAGAATTATTGTAGGAAACAATAAAGGAAGTGTCAAGAAAAAGGAAGAAAAATGTGATTTTTATACAAAAATGTAACATAAAGCATAATTCACACGTACAAGTGTAAACAAACGTATTATACTAATATTTAATTAAGTTAATTAAATCTTTAAGTGTATGATTATAGTTAATAAGGAATTTTAATACACACAAACAGATAGTGATCGGCGCCATAGAACAAAACGCGGCGCCTGTAACGATACCCACATGTCCGTAATTAGAGTTGTCACGTGAACCTACATTATTATTAGAGAAACATTTATCTATATGTTTTTATATTTTATTATCTATATATTTACTTAAAAATAAAAAAAAATTGCCTATTATAAAAAAAAAAAATAAGCTTCATGCTGTATCCCGCATACAGCAGGGGAGGCAGAGGGAACCTAGTGTTAAGACACGCCGTTCCCCACTTTCTGCTGAATTCTGGAGGCATTGCGTGTTGAGTGGCAGAACTCAACGCCGCGCTTTGCCTCGACACCAGAGTGAAGAAATGAAAATATAAATTTCAGTAAATATTTCATCTCTTCGAGTGAGGATCGAACCCACAACCAGTCGATATTACAGTCACACTTCGTGCCGCTGCGCCACGACTGGTCTCCAATTTGCCTATCATCTTATATTTAATATAGTAATTATGTAACTTAGAAGTAGAAAAAATATTTCTCTTATCTGTTTTGTATATAATTAGCTAACTTCACCATTTATTTATATTACAATTTTTTTATTAGTTTAGTCCTACAGAAAACCTACGCAAAGCATAAAATATATTATATATTACACTTGACCTGAACATTACAGCCGTTTTATAGATATAATCTGTAGGTATTCTATAAAATAGCGGATCAGATTACTGACAACATGATTTTGTTATTATATATATTTCTATTTTTGTGGTCATACGTCTTATTAGATATATTTACACACTTAACGCCGTAAACGAAGAAAAGAACATTTCCACTCCTAAATACCTCCTCAGTTCCTACGCTCATGGAGAACCTGCTGTCGCTGGTCACGTTCATACCCACTGCACAGATATTGTGTGCTTAGTAGCGCAACTGAACTGATTTTGGACGTAGCGGGACTCGTAATGCCTCCTGGAAACCGACCAGGCCATACGTTTCTGGCCGGTTTCCAGAAGGCGCGGGTTCGAGTCCCGCTACGTTCAAAATGTTATGAGTTTTCTAAATAAGTATTTCTCCTTTTCTAAGTGTGGAATAAAACTTTAAAAAAGTTAAAAATAAAATTGATTCATTCACCGAGTGGAGATCGAACTAGCAATCATCACGTTTATATTTAGATGTATTACCACTGTGCCATGATGGCTTAAAGAGTATATTTTGCAGCTTCAATTTACATATTATCACAATATACAATCCTATAGAGTTACACTGGACAGTAACTTGACGCCTACGTAAACAGCCGTAGGCTAACTTTAGTTCAATGGCCATATCCTAAGAATTGAACGTAACACTTACTTTACTATATCTGGAGGCGGAATCAAATTATATTTAGGTATAAACGTAGTATTCAACTTTGATCCTTAGTGAAGTTACTTTAAAGTAATATATGGAATGATTGATTTTGTTACAACGGTACCAGAAAATGGTTAATGGGTTTAGAATATTGCCTAGACAATATGCAGACATCGACAGGATCACAACGGTATTTTTATTGGTAAGAGGGGTCTTTGATCTGATTTTAATTGTTCTTAGGTTAAGTGAAGTAATTAGGAATAAGGTGAATAATACTTATTTAGAAAACGTATAAGAACTTGAACGTAGCGGTACTCGAACCCGCGCCTCCTGGAAACCGACCAAGCGTTCCGCCCACTAAGCCATACGTTCTCATCAAGCTACGTCGAAATTTTCTTAACAAACTTATTTATGTTGTTTTTTTGTGTGTAAGTGTGGAATAACACTTTAAAATTTTTAAAAATATTTAATAAATAGCATTATCTCTTGCCAGACAATAATTCTTAGTAATTATCTTTGGGTGGCGGAAATTTGTAAAAATCTCCCTACAGAGATGCTAACAACATAAATAAGTTGTAAGAAGCGTATAAAAATTTCGACGTAACTTGATGAGAACGTAAATTTTTATACGTTTTCTAAATAAGTATTTTTCTTTCCTAAGTGTGGAATAACACTTTAAAAATTTTAAAAATATGGTGGAATATTTGTTTAATTCGAGGTATTGTGTCATCAGTGGCAGAACTAGTATGTGTGTGTGTGTGCGGTGAAATGATTTAATTTAAATATAATCACACACCCGAGTAGGGGTAAAATCTAAGACCATCACGTACAGTAACATGCTGTCCCACTGTGCCATAAAGACTTCTAATAATAGTTTAGTCTAGTTTACATTTGAAATATAGGTCTCTCTATAGTTAAAACTGATTAAGCTAAGTGCAGCGCTGGATTCTGTTTCCGAACGTATCTATGAATAGAATGAAAGTGTCGAATACAATTGTCATATAACTTCTGCACACTAAATAAATACGAGTAATATGTTATATTCCATTACTTTCATAGTATCTGCTGGGTAGGTAAAGGGAACCTAGTGTTACGCATATGAAATTCCGTTCTCCACTTTCTACTTTTTAAGACATTGCGTGTTGAATAGCTGTAAGCCAAACTTTGTTTTGTAACCAGAGCGAGATAATGAAAAAAAATCATGTCTCCGTGTGGAAATCGTGCTTAAAACCGTCGCGTTTACAGCCGCTGTGCAATTGAGCACCGACGGCATTTAATAATAATATAAAATAAATATTTTTTACCGAGGAATTTAAAATATCATATATTTCAGTAGTCCCCGAGCGGGACTCGAACTGCAAACTGCTTTTACACGGTCGTGCTCCTGCACCACGACGCGACGGCGTCATCGCCGCTTTTATAATGTTTATAGAACCAAATAAATAAATCCAATAATATTTACTTAGAATGTTACAAAATTAGTAAATAACTCAAAAATATATAATACTACATAATAATAAGTGCACTAGTGCCAAAGCAACTGAAATAAAAATATAACATTCTGTCCGTGGCCTTACACTACGGTAACTGCACATTTCATTATCAGATCGCTCGTGTTTCGTAACGCGATCCTTATGTGGTGTTATAGTGACTTTGGTGGTAAAGACCTGCCTTTATATTCTTATAGCAATTTTTATCACTATAAATGGTAAAATACTTTTAAGAAAACGTAAAAAGATTTCAACGTAACGGGATTTGCAAATTGTTTTATTCCGCTTATAGCAAGGTAGGCAAGGAAAACTTAGACACTCCACTCTCCATGAAGACATGTGGCAGAACTTAACTAAACTCAATCTAATTTAACCTCGCATAGAAGGGAAATGAAAATACGTTATATATAATTATTCGTTCGAGTGAGGATAGAACCAACGAAAAAAAAAGCTTTCTCCTATAGCAGTGTAGGCAGAGGGAACCTGGTATACATCACTTTCTGCATCCCTTTATATGTTTGAGACATTGCATTTTGATTGGCGAAACTCAAAATTGCGTTTTCACTTCCACAGCAATTATTTTCATTGCCACCAGAGCGAGGCAATGAAAATAATTGCTGTGGAAGTCGAACCCGTAATCGTCGCATCTACGCTGCGCCTGCGTATTTGTACCACACCACATATGTAGAGAGCAGATTTTAGCAGAACAATAAACTGAATTCATATAAATATACTTCTATTCCAAAAAAATATATATGTAAATATTGCAATCACGTTTCGCCCTGCCCGTCAAAAATAATAGAAACAACACGATACATACTTCATGTACAATGGACGGACGAGGAATATCTAATATGTCATAAGCTGAGACGTTAGTACATTGCGGAATTTTTATTATAATGATTATTGTGTGAAAGGTTTTCTTAATGCTAAAGTACATACATATATTCAACAACTAGGGACCTGTTTAATTACAGAGGTGAAAGCAGCTTTTTTTCTCATACAGCAGGGTAGGCAAACCTAGTGTTAATACACTGCGTTCGCGACTTTTCACGTAATGTTCGAGATACTGGATGTGGCGGAACTCAACGCCACACCATGTCTACCAGAGCGAGAAAATTTACTAATTATTTTGAATGGATATCAAATCCACAACAATAGCGTATATAGTCAAACGCTGTCACATTATTCTACGTGGGCGCTTATTTATGTAGGTAGGTTTATTAAGCCTTTTGTCTTTTACGGTGAAATACATATAAATATATAGTAAATTTTAAATACTAATAGGACTTAGAGTACGTAGAGCATGGTATATTAATACGTGTCTGCAGTAGAAGCAGATGTATTCAATAATTAGTGGTCAGCGCCCGAGCGCAGTGCTGGTTTAATATATTTCCCATATGTATTATATATTAAATTTATTTATGTTTATGCTTTGTCTATATTGTATTATATCGTCAAATTCGCCCTATAAATATGTGATCAATTCTCATATTTAAAGGGCGAATTTTGATTGATCGGTTAGTCAAAATAAATTATAAAAACAGTTTTATACTTTTGTCCCTCGTAGCAGTATACAAAGGGAATCTAATATTAGAATACTCCGACCAACTTTCAAGAATGTCTTAAGTTTATATGTTTGATTAGTAGCGGAACTTGATGTTTTGGCGTTTTTAAAATGAAATCCCGATTTTTTCTTGCTATTTAAACATAAAAAAAACCATCTTGTATATAAACATCCAAATTATTACAGCAAGTTTTATATTCAGTAAATTTATCAAGAAGCAAATAATTAAAAATTTTAAGAATAAATTTAAAAATAAAACCGTTCAATAAAAACAATGCAAGACATTGTTTTATATCAAGTGAATTTTAAGCATAAGCGACAGTGGACCTCCAATCGTTGTCCATTCCAGCCGCGGCGTTTAAACGACATCAAGATGACGAGATAAGAATGATTGATCGTGGTATTGTTTACGCTGTAATTTGCTCTGTAAACGGTTATTTTACTGCAGTTTACGTGGTGGCAACCACCATGGTTGCTTTTATGGTCATCGTTGTTACGGTTAATCGTAGAATGTGGAACATTTTGGTTTTTGGTGACGTATGAGTTGTTTACATCGTTGTTGTAATAGTTCAGGATTGTTTATTATTATTATGTTTGTAAATTTTACATAGTACTTCCAAAGGTCTGGTGAATATGAAATCGAGTGGACGGTGTAAAAGAAAGTATATACTTATACTGTATACTTTGCAACGATTCAAGAATAAATAAAGATTATATTACGTAATTAGCTCACAATAAACTTTTGAAGCCAAAGTTTCCGAATTTTTGTTTTAATTTAAAATCCTCTATACCTAAGCAAATATTTATACTCCTTTGCGAGACATTGTGGATGTGGATGAAATGTTGATATTTAAAATATTTCCGTTACCCCAGTCTACTAAACTAAATCGTGGCCCTAAATTCAACCACTTAGTCATGGTTGCACATAAACAAAAAGTATTTATTATTTAAATATTGGAAGATTCTTAACGAAAAATAAATAATAAAAATAAAATAAATAAAATCAGCTTCACGCTGTATCCCGCACACAGCAGGGTATGCAGAGGGAACCTAGTATTAAGACATTTCGTTCCCTACTTTCTGCCGAATTCTGGAGACATTGCGTGTTGAGTGGCAGTACTCAACGCCGCGCTTTGCCTCGACACCAGAGCGAAGAAATGAAAATATAAATCTAAGTAAATATTTCATCTTCTCTAGTGGGGATCGAATCCACAACCAGTCGGTTTAACAGTCGCACTTTGTGCCACTGCGCTACGACTGGCTTCATATACAATAATAATCATAATTATAATACATAATTGAACATTTAAGAAACACTATAATCATCTACGGCATAAAGTACCCTTTGTTACACTCCATTGGACTCAATTACTTTTACCTATTGAACTGGAAAAATTGAATCAAGTGTCATAAAGCATAGAGGCGAGAGTAAATAGTGAACACGAATCATAAACATAAAATACTAAGCGTTATATTACATTAATTGTATAAAGATGTATTCAACTACTCTATTCGACAATGTAACAAAAGCGTATAACGATAGTTTTGTTATAATAATTTGACTTAAATCTCTATTATAAAACTCTTTCTTTACTGAGCAACTGACAAACAACGTTCAACCGGAACTACGAGGCATAGAACGTGGTTCCTTGAGGAGTGTACGGAAGTAAGGGAGAGCTTCACGATATTTCCTAGGGATATGCACCACTCACCACGCAATGCATCCAGAATTCGAAGGTACGTGAAGAATGGAAGTGACTTAATAATAGTAGTAATAATAGTTTATTGCACTTGAAATAATATAAAAATTACATAAAAAAGAATTTGAGAATGAAGAAGAACGTGCTCAGCTGGTTTGGGCACGTCGAACGAAGGAGTGATGAAAGAATGGCAAAAAAGATTTATGATGGAAAAGTGAGTGATAAGAGAGATATGTGGAGACCTCGGTTAACCTTAGAAAACACAGTATCAAAGATACTGGAGGAAGGTCACTTAAAAAGCATTAGGACTCCCCGGAGGGCATGTATGAAGAGGTTGATGACAGTGGACGAGGCGAAAGAGGTATATAGAGACCGCAGCGTTTGGCGCTCCGTTCTCTCTTACTACCCCGCTAGAGATAAAGCGTGAAGCTAAGTTAAGTTAAGTTATACAAAAGAACATGTATATATATACATATATATGTATATATATATATACATGTTCTTTTTTATTACTTAACTTAAGTACATATGTGTATATGTAGGTACTTAAATTAACATGTGCAATGGAGGGCTTATCACTACAAGTGATCTCTTACAGGCAACCATTAAAAGTGCAGGACTTATGTAAGAAAATACAGTAAGGCGCAAAAAGTATTACTTAACAAAGTGTCTTAGTTAGAATGTATTGTCTTAATGCTCTGCCTAGCTAAAAAAATGTGTGATAAAGAAAATTTTGCAATCTAGTAATTAGTCTTCTTCTAAAAACTGTGAGTCAAAAAAAATAATAATTTGGCTATGTTTTAAGCACGGAACAGAGAGCGGAGTGTCTTCACAGTTCACACTACCTAGTGTTTCGCTCTCGAATCAAAGTTATATGAAGACTAGTCTCTGGGTTCACCATGGTACTGATCTGAGATAAAACGTGAATCTAATATAAAAATTAAAAAAAAAATAATTCGATATCAGCCTCATTCACTTCGTATTTAATTTAAAAGAACATATTAGCACAAATATCAAAGCGAGTTTTAGTAAAAATAATGAAGGCTATAAACAAAATAGCACTAGAATGCAACCATTGCAGCAGGAAGTGTTGTTGGTTGCATCATGTAATAATGGGCCATTCAAAATGTGGGTCGTTTATTTACAAAACGCTTCAAGTGCAGTTATAGTACACTCGTATAATCCCTGTGATTACCGTAATGTGCTAGGTGCTTGGTGCTTGAAGATTTTAGTCGCGTTGTTATGGTCTATGTTCATTGGAAATTTGTAGATATTTTTTCAACTTCTCGCCGTATTTTGCATATGGCAGAGGGAGAGGGATCCTGGTGCTTAAGATATTTCATTTATAATTATTAACCTGATTTTCGTAAAATTGCGCGTTGAGTCACAGAACTCAACGCCGTGCCTCATATTGGTACCAGAGCGTGCCAAATTTGCATTGGTACCAGTCCGCGCCAAATTTCATAATTAGGTATAACCGGAAGTATTACTCTTTATTTTAAGTTTATATTTTTTAAAGTAAATATAGATATACGATTGTTTCAGAAAATCAAGGGACCATACCAAGGGATCAGACTTGAGTACATGGTTTGAATTTAAAATCGATATTTCCTGGTTTCTGTAACAAGCGTTCCTGAGATAAAGGCTCTTATAGAGAATAGACAGACAAACAGGCGAACGGACGGACGGGCAACATAGTGATCTTATATGGGTTCCTTTTATCCTTAAGAGTTACGGAACCCTAAAAATATTGAGATATTGGAACAAACTACAAAATTTTTATAATAAACATATGGCATGATTAACAGATACCGTTGTATATAAATTTCGGAAACATCATTACATACCTAATTAGCGACTTAAAAATATCTTAAAACAATTAACCTTGCGCAAATAAGACAATAAAAGAGAATCAATATATTGAAGTTAATGACATTAATTTCCATTTTTCGCAATCGTTTAAAGATGTTGCAGCATTTGTGTATATTTCGATTTTTATTATCATGTAAAAAAAGGGGGCGTCGCGTCGTGGCGTTTAGGCACCAAGGGAAAAAAACGGAGTTGAGTTGATTTGTCAACCATTTACTAACCACAAGCACATTTATGGACATAAATATATTAAGATACAATATATAACCTAGATGAGCTATTTACTAAGTAAATTTACATAATAACGTCATTTCAACCTGCAGCAGTGAGCTAACCGCAGCCAGGATAATTTACAGCGTACTGAGATTGTGTGCCTAGTACTAACGAAAATACGCGAACGTGACACGATTGTTGCATTTGAAAAACGTTGCGTAATCCATATAGTTTTGTTTAACTGGAAAATTTTTTTGAAAATAAATAAATAATATATCAAATTTGCAATATAGAAGATAGTAAAATATTATAAAATTAATCTTGAATTTAAATGGTATTTTAAAATCATATATAAATATATTTTTGTAAATTTAAATTAAAAATAGAGGTCAGTCGTGGCTGTAAATCGACTGATTGTGGGTTCGATCCCCACTTGAGGAAAATAAATATTTAATTAAAATGTATATTTTCGTTTCTCCGCTCTGGTATCGAGGCAAAGGGCAGCATTGAGTTCCGCCACACGCAATGAATTCGGCGGAAAGTGGAGAACGGAGTGTCCTAACACTAGCACTAGCACAGCATACCTAGCTATATGCGGGATACAACGGACAGCTGATTTTATTTTTTTTTAATTAAAAGTCGCATGATACCATCTTGGCGCAGTGGAACAGCGCCTTACTTTAAATAAAATTGTGGATTCCATACCCATTGAGAGTAATATATTATTTCTATTTTCCTACTCTGGTATGACACAAATCATTTGACACTAGCTCTTGACTCTCCGCTTATCCAACTGTACATATAATAAATATTACATTATCCCTATTCTAAAATCTAATGCTATATTACTATAAATAAACTAACTAAAAATAAGAAAAATCTCCCATTTACCACATAATCCATATAAGATATTATGCTCAAAACATTGACGTAACTTTACTTAGTAGTCGGTATTATTAAACATAAATAAAGCCATTTACATTCAAAAAGGCACATGAGGCGTATTTCTAAAACCGTATAATAGTCGAACCGTTGCGAAACACATGCAGTGACATGAACGAAAACTCTAAAACTATAAATTCACGGGAAGGAGCGAAAAAAATTGTATTATTCAGAACACGTGCTTTAGTTGGGGAATGATTTAGATCGAGAACGAATTAGTTATACATGTTAATGTAATTGTATGTTAATATTAATGGCTGTGTATCATGTCGAAATTGTATTTATAGCCTAACTACGAGTATTTGAAGTGCTTTTTTTTTATAAGGAAGTTTAGAGTAAGGGGTTTAGTTCCGCGGAGCGGAATATTTTAACACTAGTTTCCCTATGCCTACTCTACTATGCAATTAAAATGCAGTAGGTAATGTTTTCACTCTTCTACATGCTTAGGTAAAATGTGGATGAGATCACATTGTTCTTATTAAATCAAAATGGCTAAAGTATCTATTTGTATCTATCATATTGTACATACATCAGGAATACTTACTTACTTAGTCATATGCTTAAATAATATTTATTTTATTATTCTTTATAATGTCATAAACTAATGCTATTAATACTAATGACATAAATGAGAATATAAATATACATTATATATTATGTCATTTTAGTTTATTTAAGAGGCCTGTCCTGGTGCATGCAGGGCACAAGACCGCGACTGTAAACGCGACAGGCTTAAACAACTCAAATCAACAACTCTGAAGTCTCTCACAGAATTCGGCGGAAAGTGGAAATCGTAAGTGTCTTAATGGAAACGGAGTGTCTTAACACTAGGTTCTCATGTTCTCTTTGCCTACCCTGCTATGTGCGGGATACAGCGTGAAGTTAAAAAAATATATTATAATTCAATAATTAATTACAGTGATTAAGAAATTCTTTAAGATTTTATGTTTTTAACTTTTTATATCGTTAAAATAAACAAATATGGCAAATATAATAGGCTCTTTGACTCTTAATAAACTTATACATTTATTAAATTGACAGCAATCTGGCTTTCACAGCAGAAGATTGGCTTTTAGAACAGAAGGAATAGGATTCTTAGGCTAGATATCAACCATCATAGCGCTGTTGGCATACACCACGAAAAGGCAGATTTGATTACCATAATATTTTTTATATGTAAGCACAGGTGTTTTTCAAATTTGTGTATAAAGTTATTTTTAAGAAAAACATGCAAAAAAAAAAATGTTTTAACACAGCAAGACTTACTTGATCATAATAATTTTGAACGATCTCAAATCACGCATTGAAATTAAAAAGTCTCAATATTCATGTGTTGCTAATTTATGAACATAATTACAATATGTTAAAATATTTTTCACACTCCTCTTCCTGTAAAGATGGTAGAGACTATGGTTACAGTAGAGTTTTACACTTTCTATCCAAATTGATGGCCTTTAGTGTCGAGTGGCGGAACTTAACGCCGTGAAATATTTTTTTGCCATTGCGCTACTCTGTCGTTGTATTTATAGTTTGTTATTAACGATTACTAAATGCGGTTAGATGTAAATGTTAGATAATAATCAGCTACCGCAAAAGGTTACATTAAGTATTTGTATACTGTATTATTATTCAATTTAAGGTATTTATAGTTTAATCATATATTTAAACGTTATTAACGTTTAATGTTTATATTACTTTATTTATTTATTATATGACCTCATGGAGGTGCAGTTTTAAAGTGCCTTATCGCAATCACGATTCCTGTAGATTTGATCCGCACTTCCAATGTTTCTGTGGGCAACGAAGTAAATACAGAGTCAAATGTAGGGATGGTGCGCGAGAGTTAGAGATAGAGAGAGAGAGAGAGAGAGATAGAGAGAAGGAAATAAGAGATGCGGAGTAGAAATACAGATCTCAGCAACTATACGCTCTACAAGTTACACACTTTATTTATGGTTTTAGCTACATCACCCTTTGAAAAACGTCACATTACATTTTGTTTTCGTAATACTTAAAGGGTTTTCTTTAAATAAAAAAATAAAAAAATCTCAATCGCGAGTATTTCGTGGTAACTTTTTTTTTTTAATTTTGAGACACTCATTTCTTTATTCTGCGCTCACATCGTCCTATTATTGAAACATACACTGTTCTGCATGTACTTAACTTACCTTGCCTTAACGCGCTCGAGTTCTTCTGAGGATCGATTTGTTTTACTAATCTGACGGGCTGCCTTTAACGTACTCCCCTATATGAAGGGTAGGTATTCATATATGGTAGGGGTACACTACAAGGTATAAGTTTTCTCCATATATGATTCTATGACGCGCTCGAGTAATTGCAAAAATCCCCTCCTGGGCTCCCTAACTATAAGTGATTTCAAGAAATCCTCTTTTGATACTCTACTACATTCCTCAAGGCTCATTCTTAATGTAGGCTATATGTAAAATTTCAGCGTTATACTCCACGAAGTATACGCTATGCAGTGTCTGTCAATCACTCAGTAACGGAAGAATTTTAATTTTTATATAATTAATTAATTTTAATATAGATATATCTACTTTTCATAAATTTTAAGAGAGATAATAAATTTATTTCAAAGGAAAAATTTACATAAAAATATTACAAGTTGCATTGAAGCTACGCGTTATTTCGAGGTCATTAGCGTCATTTAAATATATACATATATTATGTAAGTCTCACTAGTATAGAAACATTTTATTGTGAATGATAGGCGTATAATCTATACTGATAAAACTTACAAGAATTTATCATCTTGTGCAGTAAAAATAGATGTACTTTTTTATGTTTTTCTAAATTTTAATTTTTATATTTTGCCTTGGCTCGGCAACAGCATCAATTATTGTGGTACATTAAATAGTAATATTTATTATAGATTCAATTTTTATTAAAAATATAGGAAAGACATTTCTATTTTCTTGAAGATTAAAAAAAAAAATCCAAAAAATGTTTTGCATACTTATCATAATATTAAAAAAAATAAATAAGAAATATCATAATATTAACATAGTATAAATTTTAAGCATACTTAGCACTTTCTTTTATTGATTTTAAAAGTATAATTTACTTCATCAATGTCACTTATAAGGTAAAAGGCACGATACGATATACGATCTTTGAATCTTCAAAACGTTAAAAATCATCGCGTTTTACTGAAGAAAAAATAATTACAAAATTTAAATGTATTAGAAATAAGTAAATAGCGCGACGTTAAGTTAGTCGATGTGGTTGTATCCGATCGTCGTGTGTAGGCTAACCGTCCAGCTGCATGACGTAACGTTTCTAGGTCAGGGTCCCCCGTAGGCAGTGCGTCGCCACGTTACAGAGGTTTCATAGATTTGTGAACCTCGAACGCAGCTTTGACAATACGTTTTTTTTATATTTAGTAGTTTTACTATTAATTGATATTATATTATTTAGGTAATGAAAAAAATATTTATCAAAATTCTTTAATGGATTATAACCTGTACTTTAATAGAATGTCGGAGGTATTAAAACTGGGTAGAAAGTGAAGAACGGAGAAGAGTCTTAACACTAGGACAATTAGGAAATATATATTTGACATTGCTTTACTTGATACAATTTTTATGTGGAAACTAGATACCTATAGTTTGTATGAGACATTTTAATGAAATTTTATTTGCAATAAATTTTTTACTTATTTTTTTTAATGATTTTTAAACTTAAATTATTCTTCAATTAAGCAAAGCTTTCAAAATATTTAATAAAGCAACTCATTTTAATTAAATTTCGTAATTATATTCATATTAAATACTGCTAATCTGTCAATTTTTATTAAATAAATAAAAAAAAAGTTCGATATACAGGTTTATCAATTATTAAGTGTTGTTAACCGTTTAATATTTATGATTTTCGCAATCAGGTCGGAACCAGTTATGTATAATTGCAGTTTTTGTAATGAAAATAAATTTTAAAGTCGCAATTTAATGTCTCTTATTTATATTTTTTATAGTATTATTGTTTATTTTTGATGTAAATATTTTAAATATTAATTTTAAATAAATATTTTCTCTATTTAGAAATCGTATAAAAATTTTAACGTAGATCATTTAGATCCCGTTAAAAATATTTTCTCATATAATGTATATAGAATCTACATAACATAAAAAAATATATACACATAGTTTATATGTATAGGTATATAAAAGGTACATAAATACATATAAATATTGAATCTACACACTGGTTAAGCAAGTACGCACTACAAGATTTTGTTACTCTCACCTTTCTCTAACTACGTAAGTAAGAAGTTTTCAGTTTATCTTTAAGCAGAACCGGAAAACGTATGTCGAAATCTGTAAGCTCTAATTAACCGGAAATGTCCGTCCGACACTTTCCGCCAAATTGCATGGCATTGTTTCTTTCTGCCATGTGGAAATTGATCCTTTTTTTATTTATGGCAAAAGACAAGGCAAACGAGGGTATGGGTTCCCTGAGAGTAAATGATCACCGCCGCCCAGAGGAGCTACAGGTGCGTTACAATTGAACCAAGTTCTTTTCACCCCACAATCAAACATTCCCGAGGGATACCTCAACTAAAGACACAAGTTTTTTTTGGTACTTACGCGGCCGGAGTAAGCATCGTCCACTGTGCTATTGTCTGCATAGCAATGAATGATAGAATCTTCTAACAATAATTGATATTCAGAAGAAACTGTGTAGGGGCAGCACTGTAACGGCAGGGGTTGGGCGCTGGAGCCCGGCATTACCATATGCGAAACGCAGTGGCACAAAGTCACTACTTAACGCCGGTTTTTAATGCCGGGGGTGGTAATAGTCTAGTCAAGTCTGCTTATGTGTGTTGCCATTGTTGGTGACGTGACTCTTCCACACGTACAACTGTCACGTTTATCTCGTTTTAATCGCACGCCTGTGCTGCTGCACTACTATGACCTGAAGTATGATGATAGCAGATAGGATATAGAGAGAGGTCGTCTTGGCGCAGCAGCAGCACATCGTCTGATGTCAATTCGATTTTTTGCTCCAAGTAATATTCCCAACCCACACTCATCACGTTTCGTCATAATAAACAAAATTGCTCCATATTATTATTTGTTTTCAACTGACATATGATTTTCCACAATGCTATATTACCTAGTGCTAGAAGAATTTATTAAGGCTTGGTTTTTAATCGATCAAACAACGAATGGTATGTTCACAATGCTAACAATCTAAGACCTTTGCGTATGATATAATAAATAATTTAAAAAAATTTACTTCAATGAGGAAACATTAGTTTAGAATTGTAATTTGAAAATAGTTCAGAACCTCTCTCTTTCCTCTCCCCCAGGCATTAATCCCAGTGTTTGCCAGGGTTTCCCTTCCGGATCCACCTACTCCACTTTTTTTTTTCAAATAAATTAATCAATAAAAAAAGCTATTTCATACATATTTTGCGATAAGAATGAACAAGTAACTTTACTTTTTAAATTGTGATATATACCTATGTGTTTCTCGATTTATAAGCGGAACTTAATTTCGTGTGGGCATTTGAATAGTTGCTGTTTTACATATAGAACAGGTAATTGCCATATAATTTTAATGCCAACTAATCGTGTAGCAACAGTAGCCCTGAAGTATGATCACCTCAATTGATAAATATTTTTTTTTTTTGTTTCACACTGTATCCCGTACATAGCAGGGTAGGCAGAGGGAACCCGGAAACCTAGAGTTAAGACCCTCAGTTCCCATTAAGACACTTCTGGAGGTAATCCAGAATATTTCATTTCCTCGAGTGGGAGAGGAATCTACAAACTGTCGCGTTTCCCGTCGCAAATCTGGCTTCATTGATGACTAATTTATGAACCAATATTTATTGAGAACTAAGCTTAATGCTTTTTCGCTCATAGCGCAGTAGATAAAACGAGTCCAGTCTCAAGATTTCATTCACAAATATAATTAATAATTAATAAAATAGAAAAATTTTACCATATAGGGAAAACGAAGCAAAAAAATATAAATATTTTCCTTGATCATATGAAAATAGAGAAACTAAGGAATCTTCTTACATTTTGACATTGCTCTTGATATTCAATTTAAATAAAGACATTCAAACAAACGTGAGTAGGAACTATTGAAAATAGTGTTATAGGTTTTTAATTTACTATTACAAATTTCTCCAATTAACGTGCCCCACCTAGAGTAGTCGCTAATAGATATGTCACGCAGAAGACATGACTCAGGTATTGTAAGAGTTCTAATTGCGTACACAATTTAATAAGTAAATTAATATATAGAATTATATAGAGTACTTATATCAAAATTAAATCAGCTTCACGCTGTATCCCGCACACAGCATGGTAGGCAGAGGGAACCTAGTGTTAAGACACTCCATTCCCCACTTTCTACTGAAATCAGTTGAGTGCCGAAAATATAAATTTAAATTTCTCTATTAATTTCCAATATATACTATATATAATTTTTTTTTTACATTGATTTAGATTAAAGAAATTGTGTCTTTTTTATTGTATTCAAATTTCATATATTTTTGCTTTGAAAAGCTTTGAAAGCTTTAAGCTTTCATATAACTAAGGGATTTAACCAACTATGTAGGTCCGTTAAGTCATGGTGGAGGTCTATTACCTGAAAACATATTTTAACTCTATTAAAAGTCGCTGCTTCAATTACTGTGTCTTGATTTCTTTTGATAGTGAATAGTACAATTTGTAGTGTATATATGGCATTCGAAAATAAAATAGTATTATACTAAAGTCATTCTTATTAACTTTTATAAACAATTTGCAAAACTATTTTTTATTATACTATGAGTTGTAGACAATATAAGTATAATATTTATATCATTACTTTTTATCAAAAAAATTAAAAAGATGTACACCAAGAAATGTACTCATCAATCAATCCATCAATCAATCATCAAATTAAGCAAAGCTTTATCGTTGAAAATTTTCCTAAGCTTACTACCTCTGTGTAATATACCGACAGTTATTATAATCAATTACTCAAAGACCTGTCACACCGGATAGAAGTGAGGCAAAGTATGAAAATTGTAGGTGCCATTCACTCATTCATTCATTATTCATTGATTAACCAGCTCTCGCTTGCTTTATTTTTATTTTTGTATTCGCGTATATAACTGTAAATCATATTTTCTTAATATAATGTATTTATACATATATATCTATACTGTATATTAAAATTCTAAAACTCAAAAGATCCCTTGGTTGAAAGCATTATTTTAAAGAATTATTAGCTCGAATATTAAAAAAAATCTATTTATTTCCATTTACCGAGAAAAAATATATTATGTTACGTTAATTGATTTTATGTAACCCATCCCTTATTTCCATTGAACATCAATGGGCACATCCACACGTATAAGCTAGTGCAAAATCCATCCCCTAGTTTCGAACCCACAAATATCAAGGTCACTCAGCCATGTGCCATGTGTGTGGCTTTAAGTTACTATCATTTATTTTCCAAATAGGAAATATATACAAATTGGTAATAAACAGATGACGCTACAATTTTATACGCTTTTGTATTAGCTACGGAAACACCCATATATTTATAGAGATGACAACTTCGTCGTTTAATATGTTAATCATTTAACTATAGAGTTCAAATGACGTAACATAACGCCGAAAATGACAGTTGAATCATTTTTGACATAGAGTTGATGACAAAAAGGACGATAATAGCTATTAATGAGCTTATAGGCATAAAACAATCAATACCTTGAATTTTAAATGTCAAGCAGTTTCGAGATTGTCTTTTTAGCTTTTATGGTTCCGTAAGGACATTGTTAATTTAATTATTATGTAGGAGGTTAATTTATTATTTACAACTTTTTCTGTAAGAAACTAAATCTTAGTGCCAAAACGAAGATTATTGGCATCTTCGTTATGGCGCTAAGATTTAATTTTTAACTATTTTGTTGTGCAATTGTGGCGTTGGTGGGATGTTTTTGACCATGCTTGATGTTATAGTTCATTATATAGGTATTTCAGTCTTACTTAGAATTAATATATTCTTGTATTGCAAAAATATTCTTAATCACCGGAAAAAAAACAACGGAATTCTGTTTTCGACGTTTGAGAAGTGTACAGTTAGCTCATATATACATATATGGTAAAATCGAAATGATTTATTATAAAAATAACAAAAAAATTAAGCAACATACGCGCTATAACATTCAATTCGTGCTTAGCCACTTAGTAACCTTACGTATGTCAAAAGTTCAACAAAGGTAATCCTTGAAAGATGTTAAAAAGGCTTGTTTAAGTTGTTTATACATGTTTTATTCCACGTTTATGATGTGTGGGAGAAAAACAAAGCGTAGTGTAGGACATTGATAGATTTACTAGAATTCCATTTCGATTTGACAGAGTATATTCATTACTATGTCTGAAATATCGATTAGCCTTGTATACTATATTTATATCGCACTTGATGACGTAATGTATATTTGATGTATTTTATAGCACATCACTAGTATTTTTGACAACGTAGTGTCATTTTTATTAAATAATAGTAACATCGTATAGATTAGATGTTTTGAGTTAAAAAATAAAAACACTGTCGTGACAAGGTCTGCAAGTGTCAAGCTCGATTGTTCTGGTTTTGATTTCCAAAAAAATTTGAATGTTTTTGAAGTTCATTGTACCTAACCCACAGATGAACGTGTAGATATAAAATACAAGGATTACCACGAATCGATATTACATAGTCATTTTTAAAATTCTGATAATAAGAAGAGCGGATAGCGGGGGGTGTTAACAAGTTCTCTTAGCATACTAGGTATGTTATGAGAGGGATGAAGTATAAAATTTAAAAAAAAAAATTTTAGCTTCAAGTTATGTCTTCATATCCAGCGGGAAAGGCACAGAAAACCTAAGGCACTCCCTCACTTTTCGCCTAATTTTGGAGACATTGCGCTTTGAATGACGAAATTTAAAACCGCGCTTTATCTAGTCACCAGAGCGTGAAAATGCAAATATCCCGTTCTTCCGAGTAGAAATCGAACCTACAATCATTTGTGGAAATCGAACCCACATACGCTGTCGTCGCAGGCGCTGTGCCAATAACAGCCGATATTATTGTAATTTTTTGTTGTCAAAAGTTCTTCGCATTACTAAAAAAGTCATTTAACTAATGATTATGCAAAGCTAGGTGCCAACACACACTGTATTACTTCAGTGACATGAAATGCACATATTGACACAGATGCATCGTTGCTATTGAGAAGTTAAATAAAATTTTAACGGTCCACAATGAAGTTTGTATATTCATTACGGTTTCTTTCCAGCGTTCAGAATTTGGAATTCGTAGCCAATCGCTGACAGGAGATTTAGTAACGGTTAGTACTAAAGGTAGGCCATGGTCCTTATATTATAGTATATACATTTTTATTAAGAAAAAGGAGATCTCGTTTGTTTTGACGGCTAATCTCAGGAATTAGATCTATATGTATACATAGAAATCTATAGAGCTATATAGCTCTATACAATATATTGTTTCACGTTCATCGTTTCGTTTTTGTTAAGTTTTACCAGATTTCTTAGTAATTTCCCTTTCATTACGAGGGTGAAGATTCAAGTTATACCTGAAGTAGATCTTGCCAGTGTCTGGTTCAGTATTATAATTATAAAGAAATATAATAAATAATAAAATATATCACTTTACTTAAATATTTAGTAAAATACATATATAAATTGTATAAACCTTTCGATACTTAGTACAAAATCGGTAGAAAGTTCTGGTGTTAGCTCATTTAAAAATAAAGTAAATAAATATCATATTAAATTATATAAACACAAAATAGACAAAAATAAATTTGACGGTACTGAAACTTATTATATTATCGAAATAACAATAACTAATATTATTTACATAACATGATTAATCTATACAAAATAATGAAAATATTTTCATACTTCCTAAACACGAGGTCTACTAACAGTTGATACGAGGTAATCGATATCCAATAGATAAGATATGATACAGCGCTACTTTTAAGTTGCGCTAATACATAAATTCATACATATATTAAATATCATATTACTATGTAATGAACAAATGCTCAAAATAGTATTATAGACACAAATAAAAAAAAGATTAAAAAGGTGGCCTGGCTTGGCGTTCCTGCCTTGCTTTAAACGGTTTAAATATTAGAATGCGTAATAATATTTTCGAAATAGTTAAAAAATTAAAATTAAATCAGCTTCACTCTGTGTCCCGCACTCAGCAGGGTAGGCAGATGGAACCTAGTGTTAAGACACTCCGTTCTCCACTTTCCGCCGAATTGTGAAGGTATTGCAGTAGCGGAACTCAACACCGCGCTTTGCCTTAACACCAGAGATTTCCTCGAGTAGAAATCGAACCCACACCCAGTCACTTTTACAGTTGCACTTTGCACCCCTGCGCCATGACTTTAGTGATAGCTTAGATTTAGACTTAGCTTAGCTCTGGGTTCTGTCATGCATAACGCAATATGCTTTTTCTTTCAGCTTCACGTTGTCACCTCACATGTACTTTCCTCCTAATGCGGAATCTGGAGGCATTGTTCGAAGAAATGAAAATGTTAATTTTTCTATTTCCTCGAGGGCTATTATATGCCTATATATTACTATTAATGTTCATTTAAAATTAGTAAAAGAAAAATAAAATTTTACCCTAACAAAAAAAAAAAAACAAATAAAAAATGAACTGAACTTGGTGATCGCATTCATATAAATTGTGTTTAATGTAATTTTTATTCATATAGCAATACCTATTAAGGAATGCTATCGGCAGTACATCTTCTATATACTCGCCATTTCAACCATCATAATATCTTTATTATAGTCACTAACTAAATAACGCACTTAACCGAGTCATAAATATGTATAGCAAAATTTCGCTATAAACGTCCCCTCAGAACGTGTCGTGTGGTATCGCACTCGTAAATCTACACTAGTGACACAATTCGAAGCACGAATCCAAAATTATGTATGGTACATACAAAATTATATCTTTTTTTTTCCACACATAATTTCTGCATTTTAGAATGTTGGTAAACGGAATTTAGTGGGTGATTACTCCGCTCTCCACATTGAATAATATGTTATTATTTAAAATATTTTAGTTAAACTGATATGAAGGTGGAGAGATTATAAATTTAATTTTTAATTTGATATAAAGGATTTGATCTTGATCTTGACGAATCTTATTTCTTAACTTAACACTATTAATTAATTAAAAAATATATATAAATAAAATATATTCAAATGTGTTTCAATTGCTTTATCTGTATTTTTAAGACATGCTATCAAGAATAATATAAAAAAAGATAAAAACACTTTTCCTGGCTAACTGACGTACGTGCCTCCATCTACGCAAAGCCTATGCAGGGGAGAAAAATGAAATCTGTCATGTGGGATCTTTAGGGAATATATTTGTTTACTATTATATATGTAATAAGTTCTTTGATTTTCACGATTATTACACATTTTAAATGAAACTATTTTAACCGGATTAATCGCGTATATTTTGTATTTTTATACATTATTATATATGTTTTGTGCTCCACGTAACCAAACTTGCGGGCTTGCTGGTTTTATATGAAAAACTCATTTATCGTCAACACTCAACACTTACACCATACAACAATAAACGCTCGAAACGCTTTCTCAAAAGGTTCTCGCAAAATGATCTCACCAGACCTTGGAGATGCATCCTTTATTACGAATACGCAATAAAACGCACCGTTTCAGTGGACAATACCACTGTGGCCTTCTGCTCGTGGTCGGGGTTACTGTATAGACTATAGTGCACCCGATGGCCTAATACGGTTATGTATTTATTAAGAATAAAATATTTGTAATAAATTTATGTAGAAAGATCGTGTTACAATATTTTTATTATAATATAGGATTATGCGTAGTCTTTTATGCCAGTGCTAGTATAGAGAATATATATTGTTCTAAATATTATTAAATATTTATATGTAATATTTATGTGGACGTCACAGCGCAGTAATACAATGTCTAACTGTAACAGCAGTGGTTCTGTATTCCATTTCTACTCAAGGAAAAATGAGGCCGAGAAGATCTAGATATGTATGTACTTATGGATATCTGAAGTGTGATGGTTCGCAGTTATTATTCATAAAATTTGAAGTTATAAATAAGTAAATAAATTCGTTAACTTATTTTTTTTTATTTCTGCGTTATCATTTTCCTTTCCGTTTTACGGAAAATATTATAAATAAGAAGTGTTCTACAGTTATCGTTAATTAAACTAATTCATTCATATTCATGAATTGATTGGGTGACGTTTGGGTAGCAGTTTGTATTTGCTTTAGTACCTATTCGTGTATAATTATTTACTAGATACTTTATTTTCAGTTTTCTACCCGAATTCAAGACATTGCGCGTTGGATAGTTGGAGGAGCTTTACACTATGTGTTGTCCTACTAGAGAGGGGAAACAAAAATAATGTATTTTTCCAAGTCGAAATCGAACCCACAATCATGTCGTTTTACGGGCGAATACATTTCCACTCTGCTAATTTGATCTTTTAGTTATAAAATGTTTTATTTAAAAAATGTTAACACGTTGCGTTTATTGTAGATACTAAAAATTACTACTTAGCAATGTACTTTTTTTATTTAAAGTAGGCATTTATTCTTTACAATACATATAATAATATTGTAACTGGTGGCTGTCTGTACATACAGACAGCCACCAGACGCATTTAGATAATATATCTTCTGAAAGATATATCAGAAGATATATTATCTAAATGCAAGGATGTAGGTTCGATTCCCATTCGAAGAAAAGAAATATTTTATATTTTCATTTCTTCGCTCTAGTGTGAAGACCAAGCGCCGCGGCGTTGAGTTCCGCCACTCAAAGCAATGCTTCTAGAATTCGGCAGTAAATAGAGACCGGAGTATCTTAACACTAGGTTCCCCCTGCCCACTCCGCTGTTTGCAGGATACAAGTGACGCTAAAAAAAAAGGAAAGAAACGACGTTAACAGCATATTATGAATCACATGACTACAACGGACTTGCAGTGATCGCGGGCATACATTAAATGATAAGATCGTATCAAAAAGATATAAGAAAATCTTTCGCACATCATTAAAATTATAGGTCAGTGTCGATCGATAAACTTGATATATTTTATCATACAATACTTGTTAAAGCGAAATGTCAAAGTGATCGATTATTATTATTGTTACATAACGCGTATAGAACATAATTATGCAGCATGATCTCAGAAGAGTTTTTTTTAAATAAAATCAGCTTCACGCTGTATCCCGCACACAAAAGGGTAGAGAGAGGGAACATAGTGATAAGATACTTCGTTCCCCACTTTTCTGTTCGTCGTTTTTTTCTCGTCAGAAATTTACGCCCATCATCTGATGAGAGAAAAACGGAAACTTTTTTGGAAAAGACGAAACTGAAATCTTTCTTTCGTTTCGTCTTTTCCAAAAAAAGTTCATTCAAATTCATTAAAATTCAAAAAAGTTTACATGGGGCTCCTGGCCAGGCCCTTATCATCCACAGTGCCCTAAATAATCTGTAAATAACTAATGACCAAGGGCTTCAAATTCTTATGTGGTCTAGGACTGGACATATCCTAAGGCAGCGCTAACGCCCAGGCATAATATTCAAGGCGGCACGGGCAAGGGCGGTGGTGACGCTTGTTTGATTCAATTGATACTATCCTTTCGTTCATAGTCTGTGCGATTTAATGGAGAGGATACTTATTCCATTACCCTAAAGTAAAATTCGCAAATCAATATGAGGTCCTCATTATATTTTGGAGCCAAGAATTACAGTATAATCACAGGATCCAAGGCTTTAACAATGTTTATGTTCGGCGTTCCGAAGATTATTTTTAGTTTTATTAGCACTAAATCAATGGAATATTTTTAAGAGAGCATTTGTTAACATTATCATATACCTACGTTTTGCCGTCTTTTCATGTTAAGAATCAATGAAGTACGGTTGTGGGTTCTATTCCCACTGGAGGGAATAACGACGCTATGAGAATGAGGCAAAGCTGACCGTTGAGCGCAATCACGCAATGCCGCAAGAATTCAGTTCTCGGGATCCTTTTGTCTATGTATTGTATTGCGATACAACGTAAAGCACCTCAGCGTCCTGAATATGAAAGCGAAAGCGAGTACCACTTTAGGAAATACAATATTTTCAATTAATCGCACACGTAACAAGTCATTGCGCGAAATTGATCTCCGCTACTCAACACGGAAGTTGGGAATAGAGAGTCTTAAACACTAGGCTCTATTATATGCGGAATACAAAGAGAAACTAGTGTTGCTAAATATATGCACTGTGGGTATACCAGAATATACATATACATGTACTTGGTCTAATCTACAATTGGCACTATATTAAACGCTATCACAAAGCTCGACATAGAATTACGCACGAGATACATCAATGAAATTCTATACGGTCAAAAATAACTTTAATAAAGATGAAAGTTGCTCCATTAACACGGATTGCGCACAAAAATAACGCGTCATGTCTTTAACTGACATCTGCGAAATAATTAACTATATATATATATATATATATATATAGTATACATATGTATAATGTTTTTACTGCTTTTGGAACATCGCCTGACAGTAAGCACGGTGGTCGTGGGTTCGATCTACATTCGGTGTTTTTATTTTCATTTCCTCTCTCTGATATACAAGACAAAGCGTGCTGTTGAGTTTCGCTAATCTACACTCAAATGTACGAGACAATTGGCAGAAACTGGGAAACGGAGTATTTTTTTAGTGATTTTTTAATGTTTTATTCTTAAGCGATATTTTTACTACTGTTACTTTGTTATAAGTGTTTGTTAAAATTATATTTCGAAGCTGTATTAATGTTAAGAAAAAATATATATATCGATATATGCGAATTAGTGAGTAAATAATCAATGAAAAACCAGCTTTTTAAACTCCAAATATAAATTAGCTGAACTTACTAACCGGACGTTACGATTTTATTACTAGAGACAAATATTTGCATTCGCTTTACAAATGTTTAATGTGGGCGGGATTTTGTAGCGGAAACGGCGTTTGCGGTCCCTGAGCTGTGTTATGTATGTTGATGTTGTAATAATGTACATATATACATATATCTTCAGTATATTCATATTCATAGGTGAAGTGATATAATTATGATCCGAAAAAAAATAATGTAATAAATTCGTAAGAGTTAATAGGATGTGTATTCAAATCGTCCTCTAGGGAAAGTTACTATTATAAGCCATGATTTAAAATAACTACCCTATACCACGAAAATATTGACGTGCAAGTGCAAATAAGCAGAGGGAACCTAGTACTGCGACACTCTGTTCCCCATTAGGATACTTCCGTTCCCATTTTCCGCCGAATTCTTAAGGCATTGTGTGTTGAGTGGCGGAACTAAAGGCCGCGTTTTGCCTCGTTACAAGAGTGAGGAAATATTAAATATTTCATTTCCACAGTTGGAATAGAACCCACTACCTTTGCGTTCTTACAGTCGTATGCCCCTCCGCCACGACGCGACGGCTATTCAACAATGAGATAAAATGATTTAAATTTAAATTTCAGTTTTGAACTTGTTGGCTAGACCTCAGTCTAGCCAACAAATTCAGAACTGAAATTTAAATAACTAAAACTTTAAAAATACAATAAAACTTTACAAACTCAGTTTTTAAAAATAATTTTATCGTGTTCTGAAAATATCTTGAATGTCAATCTCAACCGCGGGTCGTGCTTGACGCGTGTATGTATACTCTAAGAAAGCCCATGAAAAACATCAAACGTTTTCCTTGAAATCTTGTTAAGTATGACGCTAGAACTATTATTAACTAAATTGAACTAATGGAATATCAAAATTTTATATAGTTCAATTCAATAATAATAATTATTAGAACAACATTAAAAATAGTACATCTGTACGTTAAAAGTTTTAATGAAAAAAATTAAACTTAGTATCCGCATAATGTACCTTGTATGTAATTGTATGTAAAATTTTGTGATAGCGTTTAATTTAGTGCATATTGCAGATTAGACTTTATATGTATATTTTGATATATCCACAGTACATATAATTTTAGCAATAGTAGCTTCGCGTTGTCCCACATATAGATGAGGAAACCTAGTGATAAGGACTAACGGAGTGTCCGTTCCCACTTTCCGCTCAATTCGAGACTTAATAATGAATCGAAATAAACAAAGTAATAGAATACGAATTTATGATTTTTAAAATTAGTAGCAGAACTGACTTATATTCTCTAAAAGATTTGTCCTAAATTATAGTTATAATAATATGTGTATTAAAATATAAATGTAATCTTACTAAAATTTTCTGCATTCTTGTAGATAATTAAAATTATCAGTTACCTGTAAAAAATAAAAAGAAATTAGAGTACAGTTATTATATTTTAATAAATATAATTTATTAAAATGAAGAATTTTATACTTAACACCTGTTAGGAATAAAATTCAGTAAATAAAGCTAAATAAAGTTTGTGCTTTTCCCGTATACCAAGATAGGTAGTGGAACTCAACACCACGCATTGTCTTGTTAGTAATTCAGAAAGAAAATATCATAAACTTAAATATAATTTGCGTTTCATTAGGCAAAGCAGCTTCATATTTTTTTCTGCATAGCAATTAGGCACAGCAAGCGACGCTCGAATTTTCAACATTACGTGTTGATTGAAGGAATTTAACGCCGCAAATTCATATTTCTTGTACCCTAAAATATCAATGAAACTACAATTTACAACAAACACATTGCTATGAAAATATTTACAAAATACCTATCCACATTCTATGAATACTGAAAGACCATCAAAGCATACCAGAACACCAAGTGGCACTGTCCCTTTGAAGTTCAGATACAATGTAAGTCGTGACTATACGAATACCGTTGTATTCTTAACGATCCCATCATGTTTGTAAAGAATCCCAAGTTTGGTGTTACGCGGTCGCTAAATGAGTATCCTGTACGCGGCTGGCCGAAGCCAGAGATCAAAGATGATTTTATGGTAAATACAAGAAAATAAGTCCCTAGTCCTAGCCCTTCAGTAATAATATCAGCCGGAAACTTAGTTTCATTAAATAACATAATAAAAATGACTTTGTTTTTACTATTATAGTAAAGTAGTGTGATAAAATTTTTAATTATGCTGTTTTGGTGTCGTATTTTTATTATTGCTTTTAAAGAAATTATATGAAGATTGTAGGAATAAGAAATATATTTTTTCCTTATATAATAGCTGCTTGACGTCAACAAGGCTTAATGTATTATTAAAAAAATGTAAAGTGAAAAAAATTTAGTCACACACTAAAATTATAAGTAATATATATAATTTGGAGGCGGGATTCGAACTCATGACTCCTCGACTTTATTTATTATACTAGTCGGCTATTGCTCCTAGTCAGTATTGTTGATAGTTTATATATTTCTATTTTTTTCACTTTTCCCAATTTCATAAAATGACCTGGATTGCGTACGTTATATTGCCCTTTATGACATCTGAGTGACGAAATGGAAGTGGCTAATTCGTTCAGGCACCTATCAACTACACCACTACTATACTATACTATAATTATACTATGCTATACTATACGAAATCATTAGCTAAAGTACTTTTAGTACATCTATCTAGAAGGAATTGTCACAATAAAAAGAAATTGCAAGAATTTTCACATTGCACAAATTTAAAACAATTGAAACTGAAACATGGAGCATAACTCTCAAACAACATTAAACAATCAGGGATACTTAAATTTTATATCAAACATATGCATTTAGCGATTGTGACAAATGAAATAGAACTTTAAGTCCATAGAAATAGGGTTAATTTTTGATCTTACCAATTCAATTGGGAGAAGCGTTTTATGAAAAAGAAATTGTCTTGCAGACGTATGCAATTGATTTACAGCTCGTATTGTTGTTTTTAATCATGATCGATACCGGTAGTGTGAAAAGGTAATTAATGTTCTACTTTTGCTCTTCTGCTAATGTGAAAGTAGGTTTTTATTTCTGTTGACCGCCGCAGTGCAGTGGCACAGCGTCTGACTACACAAACTCAGTAGGTTCGATTCCCACATACGAGAATTCATTATTTTCATTTTCTCGTTATGATAAAAAGCTACGTAACGTGTCTCGACACTAGATTCATAAAGCGTAAAGGTGAAAGAACAAACGAGGAACGAATAAAATTTGCTAGATACCTTAATAAACTCAAAATTAGTAACATAAAATTATTATAAACTAATTTAATTTAAAAGTCTCTTAATTACTAGTTGTCGTCTCTGAGCGCTATTAGTAGTATAAAAACAAAATATGAATGAAAACACCGGTCACACCGCAAGTGTGACAAATACAACACAAAAAAATTACAACCAAACACTAAGCTGAAGTTGCATCATTATCACAGATGCATCTGCTGCGAGTGTGAGTGCCATTCACTAAAGATGAATGGGCGTACGTCGGATTTACGATCGATAGAAAAACAGACATCTGTACCCACACTATAGTATGACGCGACGATTTATACGAGTTTTTGTTATATTCACGTATACATTTACTATAGACAATATCTTTTGAGTTTTAAGTAAAATATTTATATTGGTCGTGGCGTTGAGTTCCGCCACTATTCACGCAACACAACTCCAGAATTCGGTGAAAAATGGGGAAACGGTTTGCCTTAACATTAGGTTTTCTCTGCCTACCCTGCTATGTGCGGGATACAGCGTGAAGCTGACTTTTATTTAAATTGTCGTTCAATTTGACCAAAATTTTCATTTTCAACATGGCAGTTGCTAGGTTTATTAAATGAATGTTTTTTCCCTCTCTGGTAGACGAAGCGCGGTGTTTAATTTCGTCATTTAACAAACATTGTCTTGAAAATAGGGCGGAAAATGAGGAACGAAGTGTCTTAACACTATATTCCCATTCCCACTCCCAACCCCACAATATGCGGGATAAAGTGAAACCGTCTGATTATAAGCTCTAATTTCGTTAGCGACTGTACAATGCGATAATATTATTGTTTACTCTAGTTTTTCTACTATAACACAGTAGGGGAGGCGTGTTGAAATATAACGCTGTTTGTATTACATTTTTGTCTGTAAAAGCCGTCGTTATCTATCACCAGTTCAAATTACATCGTCGATCACATTTTTTATAGATTATGTAAATGAAGGTAGTTGCTTTTCTGATTTTTATTTCTGGTCGAAGTATCTGTTTTGAAATAGTTTAAATTTTATATGATTTTAACTTAAAAAAATCATATGATTCATTGTCCCTTTTATTATTATTATTATATATTTTTAATTTTTATATTGCCAACATATAATACAGACATTTTACTATCATTAAATAAATAATACATGAGGCTAGTCGTGGCGCAGTGGCACAAAGTGTGACTGTAAAACCGATTGGTTGTGGGTTCGATCCTCACTCGAGGAGATGCAATATTTACTTAAATTTATATTTCCATTTCTTCGCTCTGGGTATCGAGGCAAAGCGCGGCGTTGAGTTCTGCCACTCAACACGCAATGCCTCCAGAATTCGGCAGAAAGTGGGGAATGGAGTGTCTTAACACTAGGTTCCCTCTGCCTATCCTGCTGTATGCGGGATACAGCGTGAAGTTAATTTATTTTAATTTTAAATAAATATATTTGAATTAACAAACAATACGGACGTTGTAATATTAATATTATATAATTATTTGTCTCCAAAAAAGTTTCTAATTTGTCAATGTATGTGGGCGTAAGTGTTTTTACCTTATTAAGATTACGTCATTTCTCGGCAATCTAACAGACGTGACGTCATTTATGTAAATTATGTAATATTTCCAGATTCACGCATCTCTTGCCATATACGTAGCAAGGTAAGTTCTCCTCTTCGAGATGACCAAGCTCTCAAAGCTGACCAAAGCTCTGTCCTCCAAGGCGAGAAAATAAACATAATTTACTTTTCTAAAAATTATAAACATTTGCACTTAGTGGGATTTGAACCCGTATCTCTTAGAAACCCAAACACAATTAAGTTATAACAAGCATAGAAAAATTTCTAATTATAGTTTGATAAGAACGATTTTATATGTACATATATGGTTAGTGCACTTGGACGGTTTCTAAAAGGCGTGAGTTCACGTTAAAATTTTTATATAATTTTTTTCTTTTCATTTTATTTATTTATTTATTTATTTATTTATTTATAGAACACCAACACAGCTTACACTAACAAGATTAGAAAATCCAGAGTACAAAACTTAATACAAAATACCAAGTGCAGCCACAATTATAGGTGTTGACGG
>DWLH01000091.1:0-37636 GCA_018249795.1 Heliconius telesiphe telesiphe | reverse complement strand
GTTCATCCGAAGACCCTCAAGTATCTCTATATGAGTATTTTATCACAATTGAATTAGCGGTTTGGGCCTGATTGCGTAAAAGACAGACAGACAGACAGACAGAGTTACTTTCGAATTTATAATATAGGTATGGATATATATATATATATATATGTATATATTAAATATGATTATAGGTTGGTAGACCTAGACAAAGTGTGTATTAAATGCCACCATAAAACACACAATTCCTCAAAAATTGATGAGTGTATGGGGAAAGGACTGTGTTTACTACTACTAGATTCACTTTGGCCACAGATGTATATGTGGGAAAACTTGTGAAAGTTTTTTTTTAATGCAGTTACTACGGCACAGTGGTACTAGCAGTAATGCTGTTGTCATAGGCTTGGTTACTTCAAGAAATGAAATATTTTCATTTCCCAACCTAGGTAAGACAAAGTGTGATGTCTGTTTTGCTACTCAGCACCTAATGACTTGAATATATATATATTTTAAATAAAAACATTTTGTATATAATAATAGTAAAGAAATTTATATTGTAATATAAATAAATTTAAACAAGCCGATGATTAATTAAAAGTCAAGTGTTGTATTAAATTGGACACTAGGTTTTATCGCCTGTTCTCTGCTATGTAGTATAAGGAATATGCAGTTTAAATATAATGCTGCAGTATAAGGAATGTAGCTGAAAAAAATATTTTTGAAACTTTGCAGCATCGTGAGGAAAGATTCCGACAGACTTCAGAAAGCACAAATCAAAGAGTTCTATGGTGGAGTTTACTTCAAACTGGTGTTCTTCTAGGTATTGGCTATTGGCAGATGAGACATCTCAAGAGTTTCTTCGAAGCTAAAAAACTAGTGTAAAGTTATAAAATAAACATTTAGTCATATAAAATTTTCTATTTATATCCAAAAATGTGACTTTCTAAAGTATGAATTCAGATTTTCTAACATAAACTTTTTGTTGTGATCTGCATTTTTTTCAAATAAAATGTTTAATATATTTTGATTTGTTATTCATCTCATTTTCATAATAGAATTTTCATATATATTTACATAATAAAACTACTAAATGCAATGAATTGGGTTTCAGTTGTAAAAAAAAAACCGACTTCTACCAGATTCCATGAACAGAACCTAACCAAATTTTCATCAAACTACGCTTGAAGTGTACTCTGCAATAAAAAAAAGAATCATCGGAATCGTTTGGCGTGATATTGAGTTTTCGCCCATTTGTCGCGCACATACTTAATGTAAATTTAAGACTTATGTGATTTTCTCATGGATAACATTGTCAGAAATGGACCAAATTAAAATGGGACCACACAGGAAGCACCAGTTTAGTTTACAAATAAAAAAAACGATTCATTAAACTCGGTTCACCCATTCAAAAGCAAACATTAAAAAATACAGTCAAATAACACCTCTATAAACAACCTCTTTACAGAAGTCGGTTAAAAGCATATAAAAGTTTTGTTTCTATTAACTTAAAAAGTATTGCTAAGGTTGAGCACATTAAATGCATACACAAAAGATATTTATAACATACATATATCATATCTATATTTTAAACAGATTGTTACTTACTTACTAATTAATATATGTATGCTAAAAAATAAATTGAAGGTAAAAAAAAATAATTACAAAGTATCTTCAATGTAAATAGTAAAAGAAGAGCAAATATTAAATTACTTGAAATAATTGAATTCCTATGCGCATTTTACCTAAAGCTTCTAAAGAACACAGTTGAAGACAGTGGCTGTAATAAATAAATAAAAAATATATAATGCTAATAATTTTTTTGAGACAGGGCCACAAGTGTGCGTAATGTGACGTTTGTAGGTACAATTACCACTAGAGAAAGTGGAATAATGTAATGTTTTAATTTTCTCATTTACTCAACACGCAATGCTTTAAGAATTGGGTGGAAAGTGGGAAGCAGAAGTGTCTTAACATTCCTTTTACCTACTCTGACACTTACAGGATACAGGCAGTGTGAGAAGCTATAAAAGAAAAAAAACTTGTCTAAAATGGATATTTTTTTATAACAATTCTATATAAAAATAAGTATAAATATTGTACTAACTCTACACCAAACTTTATTTGAACACCAAAGCGAAGATATGGAAATATAAATAAAAAAATATTTCATTTCTACGAATGGGGATCAAACCCACAACCAGCCGAGTTTACTTACATTTTCTGTCACTGCACTACGACTGGCCTCTGTGTGTGTATTTACTTGATAATTCAATATTAAATTATCATTGAGGCCAATGTGGTACTACAAACATAGTGGTACAGTGTCTGAGTGAACCCAATGGTTGTGGGTTCAACTCCCCACTCGAAAGAATGGATTATTTTCATTGATTCTGCAGAAAAAAAGTGCTGTCTCTAATAAAAATGGGAAGCAAGAAACGGAGTATGCTTATAGTAGGTTATCTGCGTACTCCACTATACATCAGATTAAGTGTAAAGGTGAAAAACAAGGAAATAATAAATTTATTGCACACACAATATACAATACAGTGCAACCTATATAAAGTTGATTATTATATTTCAAATTAATTAATATCATTTACTTACTTTGATTGGCACAAATTATAGCATTGAGTTCCTCCATTCAACAATGTCTTAAAAATGTAATAACATTAGCTTTAAATGCTCAGTAGATTGTTCATTTCATAAAATAATGATTGGGCACAAAAAAGAAATAGATGAATATACCATTAATTTACCTTTCTTTGGCTGAGCACATTAATTGCATACAGGAAAGAGATTTATATCATAAAAATATATCATATCAAAACAAAAAAATAGTATCAATAAACATCTATATTTTAAACCAATTGTTATTTACTTACTAATTAATATATATATATATATATGCTAAATAAATATTTAAAACTTTAAAATTTAATTTAATGTATAAAGTAACAAAAATAACACAGTATCTTTAATGTTAACAGAAAAAGAAGAGTAAATATTATAAATATATTATGATATGACAGCCTTTTCTATGTACATAATAATATAAATAGTTTTACATTTAATAAAGTGTTCATATTTTAAACTTATTAATGTGTATGTTCCTTAACAATGAAAACATTATCCAGAAAGTTGATAAATGCTTTAGGATTAGGCTTTGACATTGGAGATAACCAGCTAAAGTCAACCGTTTCGAGTGTGCTTGCCAATGTAGTGCAAGTGCAATAGTACAGGTTCCCATCAACTTGCAATTGCTCAGCTAATTCAATTTGATGATTATCCATTAGGGTCTCGTTAATAACAACTAATAAAGGTTTGTTAGCGTCGAGAGCTTCTAAACAACTGCCGGCCCCTGCGTGACTGATTATAAGATCTGCGTTATCCATATCCTCTTTGAGGGAATCTTTAAATTTGTAAAGATGTATTTTCAAGTCTTCTTTCTCATAATGGCCAGGCTCAATATCGCTGTTTCCGATTTGGAATGTTAACTCCTTACAACCAATATTCTTTAGAGCGTAGAGCACGGGTTGTGACAAAACATGTATACATAATAGATCAAAGCGCGTTGTTCCGACTGTTATAAACACTTTATTATATTCTGCCGCCATTCTTTAAGAATAAGCTTTAAAATTGTATTAGATAATAGTAGCTATTGCTATTAGTAAATATTTGGTAAAATATGCGAATGAATGTAATACATTTTAACCTGATGTTGTCAATGTCAATGACAGTAGTTACTAGTAAGGCAGAATATAAATAAAACTCTTCAGTAAGTTGTCGTACTCAACTATTCACTTCTCTGTAGCCTGCATCTATAATGTTGAATATTGCTAAAAATTATCTAATAGGTACCGTACTGTAGCATAATTTTGCTGTAATATGTTTCGAAGCGTACATATGCTAATTTATGGACAGCATCATCATAAATATGGTTAATCAAATATTATAATTAATAAATGTTATCTTATATAAAAAGAATTATTAGTATTATTAGCAATGTATTATTATTTAATATTTGAATCGAATAAACTGAAAAACTACTGGACTGATTTCAAAAGTACATCCTGTTCTCTTTAAGACACTCCTTTCTAGACGTTCCACCGAGTTCTGGAGGCTTTGCGTGTTGAGTGGCGGAACTCAACGCCGCGCTTAGCCTTGACACTAGAGCGAAGAAATGAAAATATAAATGTTTCATTTCGTGAGTATTGAGCTGTGACCTATAGTTGGCGACTACGACCAAGTGTTGAGTTTCGTAATTCTAATTCTGCATTATTAATGTCTATAACCTTTCACGAATTTCTTGTATGGTGTGTCTAGGGGTGTTTCATTAAATATCTTTTTATTAATATTTTAAAATAATTGCATTGACATATAATAAATCTATCTATCTTCTATACTATTATAAAACAATAAAAAAGTGTAGTTATACATTAAATTGGAATAACACTTTAAAAAAATGTTAAAAATATTAGTAGCTGCAAGTGGTACAATATTGTGTGATCTTACAATGTAATTTTTAAACATTTTATTTATTTAATTATGGGAATAGAAAAAAAAAACTTTTATTTCATTGTCCACTACATATTGCATCCTGTACATCAGTTACCCCTAATAAAGCGCCTCACGAAACCTAACCAGTTATTTGAAACGGGTGCATGAAATGTTAACATGGCCCACATACTCCCCTACACATGTTTCTAATTAAACGGTGAATAAAACAGTCAATTTTGATTGGATTGTCATTTTTACGACAATTATGACTGGGATTTCATATATATTTGTGAACCTTGCAAGGTAGCTCGTAAGTGACAATGAAGCTATGGATGGTAGTGTGTGTTATTTGGTCTTCATTTCAATGTGGTCAGGCGGAGGATTTTCCGTCGCTGATCACTGCAAATGCATCAATAGGTAAATTATAAATATTGTATGCTTTAATAATTATGTAAAATAAGATATCTTCTTAATAATTTTAAGATTTTGTCCTTTAGATGATTTATTTTCTTAGGACATTGTATAACTGAGTTAGTAATTTATTATATACCCATAGGTTTGTATAGATATAAAGAACTGATATATTATTAATTGTGACAATTTTAAAACATTTTTTATTTATTCTTCAGCTGTAGTATTAGATCGACAGTTTCTAGGGGACGAATACCAAACTACATTAGATGAAATAAAGGATTATATTAAAGAACTAGCGCGAGTTGAGCTCAAGCACGGTGGAGTCAATGTACATTATTTTTCTTGGACAGCTATCAGTCTAAAGAAGGGTAATCTTCAAAATTTTCTTTAACATAACAGTAGGGTAACCTGGTCTATGAGTACGCAAGCGATAAGAGTACGCTACCCAAAATGCCGTGAATTATTTACGATGCGCGGTTAAACTCAGTCGTAATGGGATCCAAGCGACGTAAGGAAGTGCTGTGCGAAAAAAAAATCAAATTCGGAGGAAAACATAGAAATTACGTACGTTTTTAGATTTTTACTCAAAATGTTAAATGTTTTTACCATTTTAAAAGTGTTATTAAGACAAAAATGCAAATATTTAGTACAATCGAAGTAAATTGTGAAGTATTCAAAGGCAATGCCTAAAACATGCGGCCAGAGTAATTGCGGTTTTCGCCAAGAGATGGCGATAAACCTCGCTTATTTACTCTTTGGCTAGCTTGTGTATAAGTACTCAGTTGTGCATCTTATAAGAGTACGCGCGTACTCTTACATGCAATTATTTTTATTTTAGTTTTATGAACATATTTATTCTTATATGTTGCAAATTTCAAAATTAAATTATAATGTACTCTATGTATTTATTCATTTTATTCACAGGATGTCTAGACGTGAAAGAAAATAAGTCTCATTTTAAAGACCACGCAAAGCCTACCAAAGACAATCCAGTACTATTAATATTAGATAATCACACGTCATATTGCACCTTACATGCAGTCCATTTCTTCAGGGAAAACCACATCCACGCTTTGATCATACCACCTCACAGCAGTCACAAAACTCAGCCACTTGATCGCTGCATCTATAACAGCCTCAAGATTTTTTATGCATCCGAATGTGAACAATGGTTGCGTAACCATCCTGGTCGAGTGATAACCGTGTATCAAATTGCGCAAATATTGATACCGGCTTCCCTTAATGCACCCACTCCTGCAAATGCTATTCAGAGCTTCAAGATATCTGGAATTGAACCGTTAAATCCGGCCATTTTTGGAGAAGAGGATTTCTGGCTAGTGCAGTAACTGAAAGGCCACTGATAGAGACTTATGAAATACAAATTTCCCAATTAGCTAATGATCTACCAGAACATATGCCTTTGGCAGAATCAGCTGATCATTTGAGACAAGATGGACCTTTGGCAGAATCGAATGAAGCACACATTTTCCAACTGACTAATGTTTTGCAACAAAACGTTGAGTGTAATAATTATTTTCTAGGCAATTCTTCGCAGCATTTGTGCTCACAAAATTTTACACTTTTTCAATCGTTAGTTGAGATAGATAAAGCTCGTACACCACTTGCTTGTCTTCAAATTCAAAACGTTAAATCGCCTCTTGTCACACTTGTAAATGTAGTTCCCCTACCACTAGCTGAATTTTTGTCACGTCCTCACCACAAAAGAGTTAAACATTTATTTGAGTGAATCTCCATATAAACTGGCTCTCGAGGAAGCATCAAAGTTTTCTTAAAAGAAAGTACCAAAAAAAGATTCAAAGACTCTTTCTAAAAAGTTCAAAAGTGCCTTTTAAGTGCCAAAGAAAATGCCTAAAAAGAAGGTTTGGAGATGTCCATCATGTACTGAAATGTACGTGGACCCCCCCGCAGGGGACTGGATAGAATGTTTGAAATGCTCCGAATGGTGGCATGAAGCTTGCACAATGTATAAGGGCTTAGGACATTTTATTTGCCGGCTCTGCAAGTGACCATAATTTAATCGATGATCCGCGTACTCTTATCAACCTAGAAGCGTACTCTTACACAATAATATATGTAAGAGTACGCAATTCCCACTTGTGATTATTTTTGTTATCTCAGGATAACAGGTTAAAAACTATTTTTGTTATTTTTTCTATTTTTTTATGTTATATGATTAGATTGTACACGTATTAAATGACTAAGTAGTTGATATTTTTCAATTCATTTTGTTTCTTTTAGAATATTTTAAACATTAAGTGAGTACTCCTAGACCAGGTTACCCTGTAAGTGTGAAATAAATATTATAAGTGTGAAGCAAGGTAGACAGGGGGAACCTAGTGTTAAGACACTCCGTTCAATTTCCACTGAATTCTGTAGGCATTGCGTATTGAACTCACAACCAGTCACATTTACAGCCACACTTTGTGTCCCAGTGCCACGACTGGTCTCTAAGAATTTAAATTTAATCTAAGAATTTTAGGCTTAATATGTACAATGTCATTCTCGAAAGAAAAATAGTATTAATAAACTGTTATATTTCTAAGCACATATAACATTTTAGTTTTTATTTTTATTATTTCAAAATACAAAGTAACATTTGTGAATGATTCTATATTTTATTGCCTTAAGAAATTTGTCAAGGTTTGACAATTTGATTCAATTCAAATACCTTTCAGTTAAATTCAAAATTCACCATAAATTGGCGTCCATTCTGATTTCCAGCGCCATTAGTCTCCGCTTAAAGCCTAGCGTTTACTGTTATGGCCAAATATAAATTAGGGACATTCAAGTAGAAAAGTAACATAGTTCTCTATTCAGTCATTCAATACAATTTTTAGTCAAACAAATATCTTTATCCTGATAGTGATTTATTATTAAGTGTTAGAAACAACACTATGTGTTGTTATACAAACATGGTTAACATGCTAAAATAACACATATGGTGGATCTGAATTTTATTTCCTTTTTAGTGTATTTAAAAGAACAATGTGTATAATAACCAAATATAAAAAGATAGTTTATTTTAGTTTCACGCTTTATCAGTAATGGAGAGAACGGAGTGCAACATGTTACGGTCCGTCATACCTCTTTTGCTTCGACTACTCATCAAACTCTACAGACATCATACATGCCAATGCCAACTAAAATTATACATTTTTTGCATTGTTTTCATTTTTGCACATTTCGTCATTTAGGTCTCAGAATAGACTTTGTACTCTTTTCTCCGCATCCTATTAATTTAGACACCCTTCATTCAACCCGTTGTGTATCGACTATTTAGGCTCAGATAGCACATATATTTTTTTATAAATTATAATATTTTTTTTAAAAAGGAGAATTCAAACTCAATACCATTATGCTACGTCAGTCAAGTACTAAGTATCAATATAGTTTTAGTAGTTTTAGAAATAGTCTTTGTTACTTCCAGGTTATTTAGCAGTATTCAGCGTAGCTTCATGCGAAGATACCTGGTCATTATTTCAAAAAACGGAGGAAGAACAGCTCTTGTTGTTCGCATTGACTGAAGTCGATTGTCCCCGACTACCAACGGATTCAGCTGTAACAGTTACATTCGCTGGTGTAGGACAGGAGTTACCACAACTGTTCCTTGATTTGAGAACTCAAAAAGCTATTATTTGGAAATCAGCTATTATACTACATGATGATACGTTAAGTGAGAATATTTTATATAGTTTTCCTTTTATTTTTAGACATTTCATTCGTCCCAAATACAAATACATAAAAAGCTCAAACACTGAGTCTTGTACCACTTTGTACTGTAGCAAAAAAGATTAATTATAATAATAATAAAAATATAACCAAACGATAATTCTTAGTAATTATCTTTGGGTAGCGGAAATTTGTAAAAATCTCCCTACAGAGATGCTAACAACATAAATAAGTTGTAACAAGCGTATAAAAATTTCGACGTAGCTTGGATAGAACGTATGGCTTAGTGGTTAGAGCGCCTGGTCGGGTTTCAGGAGGCGCGGGTTCGAGTCCCGCTACGTTCAAAATTTTATACGTTTTCTAAATAAGTATTTTTCTTTCCTAAGTGTGGAATAACACTTTAAAAAATGTTTAAAAATATATTTTGTAACAAAAAAAAAAGACTCCAAAAAATAAACAATAATACAAAGTAAAAATAAATTCACTTAACCTTAACAATAAAGAAAAACCATAAAGTAAATTCTTCCCCATAAAGTAAAAGGTAATTTGATTTTGTTAAAAAAAATAATTAAAGAAACATTTTATAATTTTGAAGTCGTTGTCAAGCTAATGCTACAACCTTTCTACAATATCAAATTACTAAGTCTGTTTGTTTTACTTGGCACCGACTTCAAAATTAACCTCTCTCCTCCTTTTTTGAAGTCGGTTGAAAATGAGAACATCTTCTTTTTTGAAGTTGCTTGAAAATAAAAGCAACGATGAGGAATCTCACTTCTGAAGAAACTTTTTTAACTATGTTTTTCCTTGTAACTATTACAGTATGATTATATTTTTACCAAAAATAACCAATTTGTCCTATTTCAACCGGATCTCATAATTAAAATTTCACTAAAATATCCTTGAACTGTATCCTTTCGAATAAAAAAGAATCATCGGAAGCGTTCAACGTGATATTGAGATATTAAATTTAAGACATGTGATTTTCTCACAGACACCATTGTCAGAAATGAGACCACAGGAAGCACTAGCTTTCAAATAAAAAAAAGAATCATCAAAATCGGTTCACCCAGTTAAAAGTTCTGAGGTAACAAACAGGAAAAAATACAGCCGAATTGATAAATATCTTTTCGTACTCTTACTTCGTTTTTAAAAGTCTGTTAATAAAATTAAAATTATCTTTAAAAATATCTTAATCAGTATGACATATAAAATACGTTAAAATATAATGCGTGTAAGTTTTTTTATTGAATAGTCGGTAATTTTTTTAACAGTTTGTACATAATAATTTGAGCGGAGACTATTTTCTTGTTTCCTACATTTTAGAGCGTGTTTTAGTAGTCGGGATTTAGTTTTTAAACTTAATTTTTATATGATTTGTACATACATATCTCGTCTATACATTGATGTGTAACTGCTTTTGAAATTACATTTGATAGATGATATATCTAGGTAATAATAGGCTTATGCTTTCATTTCATGCTTTCAGCATAAGCCTATCGTTTGGTTATAATTATAATATGTTTGATGATTGAAATTAAAGTTTCTTAAAAAATATTATTTTAAATATATTCATAACTACAACAGCAGGAGAACAAGGGTGTGATTGTACAAGGGTGTGGTTGTGGGTTCGATCCCCATTTGAGAGAATGAATTATTTATTTGTTTAATAATATTTTCAAAAGCCTGGCGTTGAGTTCCGCCACTCTAAACGCTATGCCTCGAGAAATTCGGCGGAATGTGGGCAACGGAGTGTCTGAACACTACGTTCCCTCTGCCTGCCCCTATGCAGGGTATAGTGTCAAGCTGATTTGACATTAATAATTAGAAAAATCTAAAATAAAAAAATTAAATCAGCTTCACGCTGTATCCCGCACACAGCAGGGTAGGCAGAGGGAACCTAGTGTTTCTAATTAATAATTAGAGTTATAGATTCACTCAATGGCTGTAACTAAAAATAATTTTAGACAGAGACATGATATCTCGCGTCGTCGAATCACTGACCACTCAGATAGACGACGACGACGTGCCGTCGATATCTGTCACGGTGTTTAAAATGAAACACGAAGTTAACGAATACTTGAGAAGAAAGGAGGTTAACCGAGTACTGTCGAAGTTACCTGTAAAATATATAGGTAAGTTGTAGTTAGCTATTGATAAGTAATTTATAAAATATCTGTACTTTATTCCCAATAGGAGTAGCCAGAGAGAACGCAGCGCTAAATGCTACAATCTCCGCATCTGTATCGCTCCGCTCTTTTGCCTCATCTACTAACACCAACCTCTAAGTACATCATACATGTCAATTGTCAATGCAAAAATGGAAAAAAAATACAAAAATGATATTTTTGCATTGTTTTCATCGTTGCATATTTCTCAATTAGGCTTTAGAAAAGAATATGTCAATCTGTCAGGATATTATTTTGTACTATTATACACAATTGTTTACACTATTAAAAGTAATATAATAAATAGTTAATATTTTAGGAGAAAAATTCATAGCAATAGTAACAACAGCTGTGATGGCCACGATAGCGGAAACGGCGCGAGAACTTCTAATGTCGCATACACAGGCACAATGGCTATATGTCATATCTGACACGAGGGGACGTGAAAACTTTTCCAATCTGATCAACGATTTGTATGAAGGAGAGAATGTTGCTTATATTTATAATGTTACGGAGAATGACGAAGGATGCGAGGTGTGTATTAAGTGGAATCGCTTCTAATGAAGCGGTTCCATTCCAATTATTATTTATAATATTTTTTAAGTCCATTGAAGACAGTCGTAGCGCAGGGGTGCAAGCGACAGTAAACGCGACAAGTTGTGGTTTCGATTCCCACTCGAGGACATAAAAATTGTGTCTTAGTTCAATTAGGCAAGGACAGTTTTTGTTCTGCTATATACCTACTGCAAAGCATGTTTAATATAGGTAGAAGTTAGGGCAAAGCTATGTTACTGCAGCGATTCAAAAATTTTATTTATTAATTGTGCACGGATATATGTAACTATTTAACACTTTATATTATGAACTACAGTACGGTCAACAAGTCGTGGATGCTGTGAACTTAGCTGAAAATGGCTGCGTAGATTAGATTTTCGGTTTTTTTCTGATTTTTGATTACTTTCTTCCCGAGTGAACAATGCGCAAAAGTTCAGAAAATCGAACTAAAGGGCGGCCACGACTTATTGACCGTACTGTACTAAGCCGTAATATCATCAAACTAAGAAAATATTTTGTGACAGTAGTAGTTTTGATACGATTGATGCACGACTTCTCATTGAAATTAAGAAAAATATCTGAACTTGGTTAGCAATTGCATTAGAATCCACAGAATTTACATATTTTTATATACGAAATTAATAAATAATATAGTACACACACACAGTGAAGATCTTAATATTGGAAATGATTTGTTTTCACCTACGTTCTAACAGAACGGCCTGCTATGCTACGCTAAGGAGATGATGAGTGCATTCATATTAGCGCTGGACTCGGCTGTGCAAGAGGAGTTCGACGTGGCGGCGCAAGTATCAGACGAGGAGTGGGAAGCGATACGGCCCACTAAGCTACAACGACGAGATACGTTATTAAAACATATGCAGGTTAAACTTTTTACGTATTTTCCCGCAGCAGAGTAGACAGAGGCAATCTGGTGTTAACACGCGCCGTTCCCCACTTCCCACTCAGCTTTCGGTACATTGTGTATTCAGTGGCGGAACTCAACGCCACGCTCTGTCTGCCAGAGCGAGAAAATAAAAAAAAACAAATAATTATTGCCACGAGTACGATCGAACCCACAACCATTGCGTTTACGTCACAGTCACACTGTTCTACTGTTCTGTGTTCATATGCAAGTGAATGTTAATAATACTGTTACCTAATTAGTTATCTATTGGTGTGGTATAAATAATTATTTTTAATAATTAAAATAAAAAAAAAGTTCTTATACAATAAACTATATATTTGAAAATACAATAAAAAACTACATATATCTCAAGAATATTCTCAAATAAATTACGTAAACAGATAATTATAACAGCAAATAAATGTTGTATACCTAAATTTATTAATATTAATCTCTCGTACTATAATAACTCTTTTAGCAATACATAATGTTAAAAAGTAAATGCGGCAACTGTAGTTCGTGGCGGGCGCTCGCCGCCGACACCTGGGGGGCCACTTACAGGGAAAAAACATATGAAACGAAACGTAACGTGACGTCCATCGTTATTGAGCACGTAGAATTATTGAATGTGAGTATTATATAGAGAAAGTTTGTTAGTTCAGCTTTACATTACGTATTTTCAGACTAAGAATCAATTAGCTACAAGAATTCTGCAAATGAAAATCTTTTGGAAAAAAAAAATCTCTGCGCCCAAATGATTATTTCTAAGTTATTATCATTGAGTAGCTTGTAATAATCTAGCAACATAACTAACGTTGGAACAATTGTAATAGAATTGCGACGTAACTTGATAAGAACGCTATGATAGTGTAAAAGCGTTAGGGCGGTCTCCAAGAGGCGCGGGTTTCACATATCGTTATGTTAAATGTTTTATAAGTTTTCTAAAAAAGTACATCAGATGTATATCAAAATATCGGATTCTGATATTCTATAATGTAATAAAGTAAGAATTTTACGATAATTTTTCTTCAACAGGTCGGTATTTGGCGGCCAATCGATGGTATAAAATTTGAAGACGTTCTGTTTCCTCATATTGCACATGGGTTTCGTGGTAAAGAGCTTCCTATCATCACCTATCATGTAAGTTATATACACGTGTATAAAAAACGTATAGCTTAGCAAAATAAACATAACTAAACATAAATAAAGATCAAACATAATTATAAACATAGTATCGATGATACTGGATGAAGGTTACATGAAAAGTGGAAGGACGGAGGGCATGTATGAAAAGATTCATGACAGTGGATGAGACAAAAGAGATATGTAGAGACTATAGTGATTAGGGTTTTTTTTATCTGGCTCCCACTCTAGGAACAGAGCGTGAGATATTAAAGTAAACAAAATAAGTTAAAACTTTATTTTCAGAATCCCCCATGGACATATTTACAATCAAACGAATCTGGATCTATCGTTAGCTATCGTGGTCTACTTTTCGATATTGTAGAACAACTGGCAAAAAATAAAAATTTTACGTAAGTTTAAGAAATAGTAATGAAATAGTACGTTAATTTTAGAAATAGTAATGAAAGTGATTGAATTTAGGAAACAGTTATTTTTAAACTGATATTTAACAAAGTAATAATGAAAACACTAAGTTAGACTACTTAACGTAACGCTAGAAAAAAAAAGGATATTTTAAAAATATTTAGACTTTGAGGCCTTTGTGTCGGGTAGTCGGTAATAGTAGTGGGTCTCTCTCTGGCAAGACAAAGTACGGCGTTCAGTTTCACCGATCATCACGCCACCGGACAACGAGAGGCTTTCTCTACTTACCCTGTTAAATGTGGAATAGACCATGAGGTTGAAAAAACAGGCCAAGCTAAAAATCACAATTACAGATTTAAACATTATTGAGTATTCTAGTCATTAATTCAAATGTTGTTATTTCAGCATTCGAATAGTTTTACCCGGAAATATAAAACAAAATCACACTAACGACACTGCGACGGATGTGAGTCGTCTTTGCATGTATTTTATAAATATATTTTAAAAATCATGTTTCTAATGGTTTTATAGATATACGTAGTTATTTTGCAATGGTTTTTTTTTAAATAAAACATAAATAGAAATTAAATCAGCTTCACGCTGTATCACGCACACAGCAGGGTAGGCAGAGGGAACCTAGTGTTAAGACACTTCGTTCCCCACTTTCTGCCGAATTCTGGAGGCATTGCGTGTTGTGTGGCAGAACTCAACGCCGCGCTTAGCCTCGATACCAGAGCGAAGAAATAGAAATATAAATTTAAGTAAATATTTCATCTCCTCGAGTGGGGATCCAACCCACAACCAGTCGGTTACAGTCACACTTTGTGCCGCTACGCAATGACTGGCCTCTGATTTATTTTTATTTTTTAGCAATTAAAGTTATTTGAGGCCAGTCGTAGCGCAGGGGCACAAAGTGTGACTGTAACCGACTGGTTGTGGGTTCGATCTTCCCTCGAGGAGATGAAATATTTACTTAAATTTATATTTCTATTTCTTCGCTCTGGTATCGAGGCTAAGCGACAACAATAACATTTGGAGATATCGGGTTGAAATTAAAACTATATACTCAATCAAATCTTTTAATTTTTTCTATCTATCGGTTCCATTATTTTCTGAAAAAGTCATATTTCTACATTTACTTGAAAAAGATATGGCCGTTCATAGAATAAAAAACACGTATTTCAACACTATAAAGGGGATCAAAATTAATAGGATACTTCCGGTAGACCTAGAATTATGAAATTAGGCAGCTAGCATCTACAGGTAGTACTAGTTAAGAAATAAATCTGAAAACTATACATTTGTGATTAAATTCTAAAACTGATAGCTTTAAAATGAGGGCCAAATTTGGTATTAAAGAAGAAAGGGCTCTCTCTGCCTAAGCTAAGCTTGAATTTTAGAAAAAGCTCGAGACCTACAATTTTTGTATGGAACTCTCGGTGGGCGAGCCCGATTCGCTCTTGTTCGGTTTTTTTTATCACTACGAAACTCCTTAGTTCATATCATTATTGTAATCAATCTGGATCAAAAAATAAAACTTTTAATAAATTAATATTAAAATTTAAAACAATGTAAAATTTAAGTAACTCTATTTCATTGAATCATTTATTTCATTGACGTTTAAGATCTGTAGCAAACTAAGTTATATTTTTATTTTACTCCTTGACACTGAATAATTAAAAAAAAATGTTACTGCTGTCAAGCACATCTGCTAACAGAAAAATTAAGAATATTATTTAAACATACTGAAACGAGTTACAGCGTCTGAATGCTAACGATGTTTGTGGATTTGATTCCCACTTGGGGGTATGAACTCACATTTCCTCGCTCTGACAGTAGTATAAAGCGCGACGTTGTATTCCACTATTCAAAGCTCAATGTCTTGAAAACTATGTAGAAAATAGGAAACAGAGTGTCTTAATACTAGATCTCCTCCACCTATTTATACTATGTTATATTATGTTGGAAGAAAGGATGCTAATAAAGAAACTGTCATTCAGATGTCTCACAGCGTTAGTTCCATGTTGACTCTGTCTGCAATTGCGATGGGGCGTGCGGCGCTTGCGGCCGCTGCGTTCACTGTTTTATCTGATCGGAACCCAGGTAATATGTGTTTGGATGTCATATAAAAATATATATTGTCTAGAGAATATTTCATGGTAATTATCTTATATAAATAGATGAAAAAAATATTAAGAAAAACCAGATTATAAAAACTCTATTTGAGTTTAAAATTTTAAATGGTTCTGAAAATTAATAATGATTAAAATATATATTGTTTACAAAGTAGTTGGTAGTATAGAAGTTTTTATTATTTACGAGTTATTTTACGCCTCGGACTTCAGTTGTCAACAAAAATGTGTGTATTTCTTAATTAAGTCATTGCTAGTCTTGTATAAAGTGAAGAATAATTAACCGGTCTCTAAGTAAAATGATATAGTTTGTGTAATTTTTTTTTATTAAATTCCATCATAGGAAAGGAGAGTTTTTGTCTTACTAATGTTGTTGAGTATTAGCAAATTAACAAATTAAAATATTTTGTCATGACATAAGTGTTCCGAAATACTACTTGTTAACCATAAAGCAGCATCACATAAAAATATATATTTTTATATAGAAAACGTATAAAAATATGAACGTAGCGGGACTCAAACCCGCGCCTCCTGGAAACCGACCAGGAGGCGCGGGTTTGAGTGCCGCTACGTTCAGATTTGTATACGTTTTCTAAATAAGTATTTTTCTTTCCTAAGTTAACACTTTGAAAATGTTAAAGATATATTTTTCTACAAATTGCACTTATATAATTTTCGTAAATATAATATAAAATGCAAAATAATAAAAAAATGTCGTTTCACTTAGGTATAAACTACACAATACCGATTAGTACTCAAACCTATTCGTTCATGATCGCTCGTCCAAGAGAGTTGAGTAGAGCGCTACTATTTCTACTGCCTTTCACTACAGACGTAAGTTATTTTTATGTTTATGTTATATTTTGGAAAATCATTTGATTATGCTCCTAAAAATTATCGTATTTATTAGAAAAATGTGTAATTATTTCACAGTTATGTACGTAAGCGGTAAGTAGGTAGGTTGGCAAACGAATTGCGGGGCTCCAGGATAAAAAGCTTATATGTAGCTCCACAACCTTCTGACTTTCTGTGACTTTCTGTGACTACTTTCTTAAACTTTCTGTGACTACTTTCTTTCTTTTCTGGAGGTTAGCCCGGAAAAACAGAGAGACATACAGTTTTAAAAAACAACAGCAGCAGCAGCAACAGCAGCAGCAGCAGCAGCAGCAACAGCATTTAAAATTTGTTTGTTTGTTCGTTTATCAGTATCCACTAATTATAGACCAACATTTAAATTTTATTACAACACGTAATGTAACGAAGGAAATCATTAACATTGCGTGTCAAAAAATATCTAATTTATACTTATTCAACCATATTACAATATAAATATATATATCTGGGATCTCGGATTTTTCTTAATCAGACTAGTAGTCTTTTTACTAGGATTCGTAATGACGGCCACCGATTGCCTTAATTATTTTATAAATACAAAAGTTATAATTGAAACCTCTTATTCTATAGACATGGCTGTGCTTAGGTCTTGCTGTTATTTTGATGGGGCCCACGCTTTATATAATTCATAGGCTGAGTCCATATTACGACGCTATGGAGATTACACGAGAAGGCGGTTTGTCCACAATTCACAATTGTTTATGGTATATCTATGGAGCTTTGTTACAGCAAGGTTAATATAAATATTTATTGTTTAAATTGTATGTATATTAGTAAATGAAACACTCATTCGAACAAGTTCTATCATCGATACCTCTCTCTTTCTTTTACTCTTTTTAGAAAACATATAAAAAAAATAATTTGATTTGAAAAAAGTATTTTTCTAACCTAGTTTATAGCACTTAAAAATGATGAATATTTTGTCTAGCAGGTATCCTATAACCTTTTAAAAATCAGATCACGTAGATATATATATATATTGTTATATTATGTATCCTATATTTTCAATGTATTCAGTTTATAATCAATAACAAGTATACTATTCAAGCATTATATAACGTAATATATTCATATATGTTTTTTTATTATAATTTGTAGGAGGTATGTATCTTCCTCGAGCGGACAGTGGGCGTCTCGTAGTCGGTACTTGGTGGATAGTCGTTTTAGTAGTGGTCACTACTTATTCGGGGAATTTAGTCGCTTTTTTGACTTTTCCCAAACTTGAAATACCAGTCACTACTGTATCTGAACTTCTGGAAAGTAAATCGTATACTTGGTCTATTAGTAAAGGATCATTTTTGGAGATGCAGTTGAAGGTATGTATGTGGCTAATTGATTTTATTATTACATTGTTATCTAGCTAATATATAAAAAAGGTGTATATGGAAAGTATTTATTTTGTTTAATAAATAACATCATAATCAAGAAGTTTCCAGCATAATTGAGCTCTTAAATATAAAGTAGTTTTTTTAAATTTAGTTAAATAGTTCAAATAAACTAATAACAAATGTTATAAAAATTATAGAGTTCTGACGAGCCAAAGTATATAGCGCTAGTGAAAGGGGCGGAAGTGACTGGCGGCATTAACGTTGTTGAAGGCAGCCTCGTTTCCGGTAAGAAAATTTATTTCACGTACAACTTTAACTGGAAAACTTGTTGCATTGACGTTATGACGTTCGATGGATTTTTTGTTTAAAAAAGCGGACTTAAGTTTCGAAATAGTATGGAAATATAAATTCTATGTATTTGTTTTTCCACTATGCAATTTTTTTAATGTGAATATCTTTTTTTTAATAATGTAAATTAAAAGATTTAACAACGAATGTTAGTCTCTTACAAGGCTATTTGGTAATTATAATTGGTATATTATTTTAACAATATTTTTTTCAAATTTCAAAAATAAATACAATTTTATTACCAACAAATTTCTATATTTTTTAACTGATTGTGTTGTGATTACTGAATATCTACTTCGAGCTTAGACAAATAATATTTAACGAATTTCCTACATTCATAATTAAGTAATAATATAAAAATATAACATTTTATAACACTATATATTATTTTCCCCAAGGCTCAGAGATATTAAACCGGGTCCGCAATCAACGCCACGCGCTGATAGACTGGAAGCTGCGTCTCAGTTATCTCATGAGAGCTGAGACCGTGAAAACTGATACCTGCGATTTTGCTTTGAGTAATATATTTAGTTTGCACCTGTAAAATATCTTATATAAAAATATTTATAATTTCTTATATTTTTTTGTATTTCAACTGTAATTTTAGAAAAATATACCTCTCTCGACTTTCCACCCTTTGAACGATGGTACAAAGTTGTAATTTATTTAACCATTCCGGTTAAAATATTAAAAGTTTTTTTAAAAATAGCATTGAAGCTTACAACCATTGCGTCGCGTTTATTGAAATGTGTGCCAACTACTGAATTACGTACTATTATTTAAAAAAAAAAATAATTAAATAGGGGAGACCAAGAGGAGTTGGAACAATTTTGAAGTTTTACTTCGTAATCAAAATGCTATAAACATCTGTCATATGATTTTTTGATTTGATTTCATAATATCTTTTCTAATATCAATCGATAGTTTATTCCTTTGTGAGTCGTATTCATCCACCAAGGGTTCTGAACCAATTTCCTGATTATAGGTCTACGAGAGTGTAACTTAAAAAAACTTGCTAAGCTATTTTTACCCGACTACCAGAAGGTTATGATTTTGACCATTATGTTCGTATGTTCATTTGTTCACTCATAACTTCTAAGCCACGTACTATAATTTAATATATGAGGTATTATTATAAGTGTTTAGATCGTCTGCTGGTTGTAGGCTATGTGACCTTACATTAAATTGAATGTAGCGCACTCTATGTCATGACAAAAAAAAAAAATTAATGGTATCGTGTGAGGTATTTAGAGTTTGCGATATTTCAGTAGCTGGGTTTTAGTTTTCGAATTTTTTTCCTATTAGTGAAATGAAGTATAAATATAAGCTTGTAACGGTTTCTTTTTGTGATGTACCTATAAATTTCAGTTTTTCAGACTTTTCCTTTGCTTGTATTGTTTAATTTTTATACTAAATCTCTTATCTCTTTATCATATTTTTTGTCAAATTTAATAATTATCATTTCACGGTATCGTGTAGATTTTGATAACGCTGTAAATTTCATTCAAAATGTAGCAAATGATAGAAAAACGCTCATAATTATTATGATATTACTATTGATTGCGTTCACTTAGAAGCTTAATTTCTTCTGGACTTCAAAGCACTGCAGACCAGGTATTGCATATCAAGCTGTACTTAATACCTGAACATGATGTTGAGACAAATGGAAATAATAGACATACGTGATCGGATAAGTGTTCCATTTTCTCATTTGAGGTAGGGAACCCTAAAAAATAAACTTTTCTGAGATTATCATAAACAATAAGAATTGATAAATTTCAGTCTTTTCCTATAATTTTTTAACTCAATGGTTGTGGAAATACCAAGTATTTAGTCAGAGTTATTCAAGGTTTTTGGATAGAGCAGCAACTAAGTTCAGAATTGGTGGACATAATGTACGAGATTTATTCAGTTAACTGTTTTAAACAGTTCCACAACAATCTGTTTTAGAGTCATAAAAGACGAAAACAAAGTGAGTTTAAACAGTCTGTTTCAAATCTCCTTAGTATAAGAAACCTTCTAATTTTCTGTTAAAATAAAAATCAATAAGTAAAATATTTAAAAATACTCTTTCTCTCTTTCAAAATCAATCTCTTCTATACATATATGTATTTTAAATGATATATTTATTAATTTTGATTTCAGTTTGGGAATAATTAAATTAAATGATAGATTGTAATAATTTTAATATGTACAAATATAAACTATTTAATATTTTGAATTAGTATACATATATTGAAGAGTTTCCACTGGAATAATTTTGAAATTCAAATTACTTCCTTCATCATATTATTATATACATTCTAATGCAAAGTAGATTCACAGTGGAGTATTTATATTAGCTATACAAGCATGTTCAACGTTTAAAAATATGTAATAAAATTTTTTCCTTCATTTTACACACTTATAATTTTTTAGCTTTACCACACAGCACACACACAATTTTAGTTTAAAACTATCTAAAATAAATAATCAAAAATATTACGTTTCTAGTTAACCTTTTAAATTATTATTTTATTCTAAAGGTGCCGAAGAATTTATAGATGAGCAGATAGCAATGATAGTACCTGCCGGAAGTCCGTACCTCCCTGTGATAAATAAAGAGTAAGAACTAGTTAATCTCGTTCGTAGGATAAAGATAAATGTGAAAAATATGATATAGAGGTACAAGCGTTTGAGTGTAAACGCGACGATAGTGGGTTCGATTCCCACTAGGGGGAATGAAATATTCAGTATTTACATTTTCTCAATCTGGTAACGAGCACAGCACAGCGATAAGTTCCGCCACTCAACACGCAATGCCTGAAGAATTTGAAACACGACTGTCAGTTGACATATCAAAAAAAAAAACTCCATTACTGCCCTGGATTCTTGTAGTATAACCAGACAATACATTGCCCTCATTTTATGGAGGATGTTTTTGTATTTCAATAGCCTCGCGGATCATTCTCTTCTTTTCCTGAGCGTGGATTTGGGGGTTTTTCAAGCGTGATGTAATGGCTGGGCGTATCCACAGTATGTTCAAATACAGCTGACTTCAATACATGGCCATTCTTGATATTGGGGATGTGTTCCTTCACCCCCTCACGATGCTTCTCTTTGTTTTTATGAAAACCCACAGTTATAATCTAGTTTGTATACGCCTGCACACTGTAAAAGAATAATATTATTTTTCGCTGGTCTCAAGTATTGGCTAAATATCTTATTAGGCTTGAATAAAGTTTTTATGGAAGCTCTTCTTAAGATGTTGCCCGTCCCGTCTCTAACCTCCTTAAAGTATGTCTACTGTGGGTGACTTGTTGGTCTTCTGACAACGCTGGCAGCTTGTTCTGGTGAAGGGCATTCTTTACCTGTCGAAGGGTCGCAGAGGTGGTGCGCCCTCTGACATAAAGATATGCCAACGGTAGATAACTGTGTAGGGTGGTGGTGAGATTCACAATTGATTGGTGTGCGTAGGTTTCCAATATACTGTGTGGCCTACTATACCATTAGGATTTCTTATAACTAAAATATCGGGGAAAGCTAATTATTTGTCTGTAATTCTGAACCCATAGTAATGCCATCTATTTGTAAATAGAATTCTTGGTTGAACACTATATATCCAGATGTGAGGCAATGTTCAAAAAATTCAAGATATTCTATAGGCATATTGTTATCGTCTTTCTATCTTTTCTGGACTTCAAAACTGGACTGAATATTATGGATAAATTCAGCCTTTGCATCAGGTTTGATAAGCTATTTAGTTCGATTAGACATTAGGATAAAAATCGTAAAATGAAAAGACAAATCCTACGTCTAAACTTTTGACGATTATTTTATAAAGGTATAGCTTTGAAATATTTTACCCTATATGCTGCTCCCGTAAAAGGAGTGTAGATACTTCCACCCTGCATATTTTATGTTATTTTACAATTGTTTTCCATATACAAGTATCTATAAATCATTAAGCATTTTAATGTTAATCATAACAAGTTTAAACTTTATATTAAAACCAATTTCTGTTTATGTACAAATCCGTATGCTACATTTGACACATAGTTGACTTTAATCAAAATAAAAAAAGAACAAACAAGACTTTAATTATAGTAAATTTTTTATAACCTTTAACATAATCTATTAAATTATTAAGTACTAAGTAACTAAAAAACAATATTATAATTAATTAAATTAAACGCCATTTAAAACTAATTAACATTAGCTTACATTGTAATTGTAGATTAAATCGTATGCATAAAGCGGGGCTCATCACAAAGTGGCTGAGCGCCTATTTGCCAAAACGCGACCGCTGTTGGAAGACCTCTACTGTGGAGGAAGTCAATAACCACACTGTAAATCTTAGAGATATGCAGGGCTCATTCTTCGTGTTATTTCTTGGTATTTTAAAGTTTAATTAATATATTAATTATATTCATTAGTTAACATTTAGAGGTAAAAAGATAAAGCGCGGCGTGGAATGCCGCAATTTAACGCGCAATGCCTTTGAAAATGGGGAACGGAGCGTCTTAACGTTAGGTTTTTCTCTGCGTACCGTGCTATGCGGGATACAGTAGGAAGCTGATTAAAATATATTAAAAATAGTCTGCAAGTTTATGGACATTGGATGATATTGGAGTAAAATCTAAAGTATAGGAATGTTATTATATACTAATGTGTCTCATATTTGATGATTACAGATCAATGATTTAGATTTTTTAGATAATATCTTCGTATCAAAAAAATATAAAAAGGACAAAGTTTTTTTTTTTTTACAATAAATACTTAAAAAAATACTTAATTAGAAAACTTTTATCTATATATATCGGTATATCGGTTCAAATTTTTATACGTTTTCTAATTAATTATAGCATTTATTTTAAACATTAAATATAATTAGGACAGTCGTGGCGCAGGGGATCGTGAACGCGACAGGTGGTGGCTTCGATTCCCACTCGAGGAAATTTAATACAGAAGCAAAAAAATATAAAAGATAATTAGCAAATAATGTTAATGTTACCAAACATTTATCTTTTACACTGACCCTCGCCATTATAGAAATTAGTAATTAATTTGTAAAAATAATTAAGGCAACTCGAAAGAAATTTTATATAAACGTAAATATACTTTTCGGTTTTACAGGTGTTTTTTCAGCAACAACAGTTTTATTATTAGAATGGATTTTCAGACGACGTCAGAAGAAGGTCGAGCAGATTATTATAAAGCCTTATACAGAATAAACAATAACAACAGTTGTTATAGTAGTTTTATTTCATATTTATCAATTTGTTCTGTTTGCCAACATTCCTCAAACTATTGAAGAGATATACAATAGGGCAAACAAAAAATTATGCATACAATAGTATGTAAGGTAAACACTGTTTACAAAAAAATATAAAAAACAACATATACCTAATCCATACTTATAAATTGGATAGTAACTGTCTGTCTATGACGAAATCACGGCCAGACCACTGATCCGATTGTAATAAAATTTTATATAGAGATGAGGAGAATTCTTCAGGGTCTTAGAATGAACAATTTTTTTTCTCATATTTGTAATATTCTCGATATATATGATTAGAATATCTTTCTATTTGGTATTTTGTAAAGAATTTCGTTGTTTTTAGAAAATATCACCCGAAATGGAAATGGAGACCCGAAAATTCACACGGCGTGCGCTGACTCAATTTTATGACACATATAAAAATATTTGTTTTAAAAATCTATAAAAAAGTCCGGGGTGGTATATTATGTTTATCTCTGGTAGGTTGAATCACAGTAACCATTTTAATATATCTATATATTATATATAAAAGGACATGTACCTGACTGACTGACAGCCGTAACCGCTGTGCGTAGAAAAGTGAAATTTGGACAGATGTTTATTTTCATAATCTGGACATCCACTAAGAAGGGATTTTGAAAAATTTTAACCCTAAAGGAATGAAATAGGGGTTGAAAGTTTGTATGGTTTTTTTTTTAAATCGGCACCGATTTTTATAAAATTTGAAATTCAGACTATTAACAATATTCCATTGAACACATGTTTCATGGTTGTTTAGAATTCACCCCCTAATGGTTCACATAAGGGGTTGAAAATTTATATGGAAAAATCTTTAAATCGCCACCGATTTTTATAAAAATTTAAATTAAGAATTTCAGACTCTTAAAAATATTTTATTGAACACATGTTTCGTGGTTTTTTTTAAATTCACCCCTAAGGGTGCAAATAAGCGGGCGAAGCCGCGCGCGCCCACTAGTTTAATATAAATTTATTGAGTTATTGTTAATATATTTTCTATAATTTGGTATTCATCTTTATGAAAATAAAAATAATAGTCACGCTTAGCATTTTTTATTCTGGTGTTATATTTCGTGTTACTTTTAATTTTGATACTTTTAAATATTTATTTTACGTTGATAACATTCATAATATAGCTGGTTTAGTTTTGTTTTTTTACTAATATTTTCTTTTGGTTCCATTTAGTTATTATTTTTTATCCATTTCACTTAGAGTCCGCAGTGGTGCACGGGCACAAGGGTGTGACTGTAACGAGACAGTTGTGTGAATGAATTATTATTCTTCGCTCTGGCACCTAAGCGCCCGGCGTTGAGTTCCACCACTCAGCACGTAATGCCTCGAAACAAAATCGGCGGAAAGTAGGGAACAGAGTGTCTTAACTTAGAAAACAGCGTAAAGCCGTTTTTTTTATTTCCCTTACTTATGTCTATTTATTATTCTTTTTAGGATTATTTTCATTATTTAAACTTATATTTTCTTATTAATTTTATTGAAAACTGAAAATAATTTCATAAATAAATAAATTAATATTTGTATAGTTCAAGCGGGTGAAGCAGCGTGGGTTCTATAAAAACAATAATATAATAATAATACTTTTTTTCTTATTTCTAATTATATTATTTAAAAATATGCGAGCATTTTCAATATTTTTTTATTGTTATAAAGACTTCAAACGAGTATGTTAAGTTATTTAAGTCTAAATAGATTTATGGAAAAGTTGGGTTAAATATTTTTAGTGATATATTTATATTATATCATTTAGGATTCGATAGAGGATGATTAATGTCAGGTCAATCAGGCATAAATTAAAAAAAAATTATTACAATATTAAAAAAAAATATCACGCCTCATCCCGCATATTCTCTATCATAGTAGAGCTCAGAGGTAATTTTGCTTAATTTTCAAGGCGGTATGTTTTGATTGGCGGAGCTCAACACCGTCCTATATCTTGTTAAAATGTTAACAGAACGAGACCATGAAAACAATTCATTCCAACGAGTGGGAATTGAACCTACAGCCGTCGCGTTTACGACCAGTATTAGCTATACATATTTATTGACCATGTTGTTTTTCCTACTAAATTGGTTAAGACCCAGTATATAAACTAAAAGCTATGGCTAGCGTTTGGCGTCCCTCCAGAAGATTATGCCCCCGAGTTAATTGCGACACGTGCACTTAATGGCCTCTGGAGTCATCTTAGGTTTAATTTAAACGACTTTATCTAAGAAACGAGCTGGTGCTACTCGCCACTTATTATTATTAGAGCACAGTTTGTAAGTTTGAAAGAGTCATTTTCATATTTTTGTAACAATATAGTGTTGTTTTAGATATAAAAAAGACAAATGGTCTTGAGAGACGTACAGACGGACAAAAAAGTGATCCTACAAGGGTTTCGTTTTTTTTTCTTTTAAGGTACACAATCCTAAAAATGGATTAATTATTTTAGTTTGGCTATGCATTAAATAAATCGTAATTTAAGTGTTTTGGGAATTTGGCTCATTCATTATAACAGTTATATAAAATAACTCTTTCAGATAGTAGCAATTCATCGAACAACATATTGGTCCGGAGGTTAGCCTACATAAACAGAGACAGACAGACAAAAATATTAAAACTGTTTAATTGTGTTTTGGTATGGTGTACATAACTATATGCATTTGAAAAAACACTTAAGTTGACAGATATCAAAGACAGCCAATAAACTTTAATTTTATATGTAGATTTATTAAATAGTACCTATTTTAATTCTTAAAGTTTTTTTTCAGCTTTACGCTATATCTATAGCAGACGATGCAGAGGGAATTTAGTATTAAGAGAATGTTTTCCCTACTTTCGCGCAATTTTTGAGGTATTGAGTATTGAGTGGCGGAACTCAACGCAACGCTTTGCCTTGTTACCTAAGCAAAGAAATGAAGATATTAAATCAAATCAGCTTATCGCTGTATACTGCATACAGCAGGGTAGGCGGAGGGAAGTATTAAGACACTCCGTTCCCCACATTGCGCCAAATTCTGGAAGCATTGCGTGTTGAGTGGCGGAATTTAATGCCGCGCTTTGCCTCGACACTAGAGCGAAGAAAATGGACATATAAATTTAAATAAATATTTTCTTATCTCTCGAGTAGGGATTGAACCCACAACCAGTCGCGTGTACAGTCACACTTTGTGTCCCTATGTCACGATTGGCCTCAAAATACGCAGCTTTTCCCGCGTAAACTCCGACCCCGATCTCGGTCTTGGTGTTTTTACCAGTATACAAATTGAAAGCTAAAGACTCAGACCAATTCAGTAAAACAGTCGTATAAAATAACCGTTATGGCAATAAGCAAATTTGTCAAACTAAATACTTTAAATTGATATACCTTTTTTATTTGTGAATCGATTGTTATAAAACAAACCTTCTATGTTAACGGAAGCCTGCCAAAATCCAATAGTGAAAACCGCATTAAAATTGGTTAAGCTCATTCTGAGATTGGCGATAACATACGCACAGACAAACAGACATTTTTTTTAAAATCATTGCTTTCGGTTTTATTACATTTATAAAGGTCCTCTATAACATTTTTTTTATATATCTTCCATGTGCAGACACAGATCCGTTTCAATTTTATTATAAGTATAGATTGTTTCTTTTTCAGTATCTTTTCTTATGAAACGTTATTATTAAAGTATTTCTTCACGTCATCAGTAAGTTTATCGCCTTTAACCGAGTGGATTTAGTATTTTTAAAAATATATAAAACTCGTACATTATAATCTTAAATGTTTATTAAATGACCGATACGACGTGACCAGCCGCACGCTTCATAATATAAGCAACATTTAAATTGTGCGAAATAGCGCTCTTTTTATTAAAAATAATTTTATTATTGTTAAATAAAAACAAAATATTGTTTTAATAAATTTAATAGATATACTATTTATTTAGCAACAGTATTGTTAAATTATTAAAGAAAAAAATAAATGTATTTTTAGTCAGCAAATTACTTTTTTGATTTCAACTGTACCTTAATTAACTGTTACAACATATGTGTGTGAATAAATATTATGATTATTTAGAATAATTGCATATTAGAAAAAAAAACTAAAAAATATGTAGTGTAGGTATGTAATTTTAATTTCATTACATTATGAAGGATTGTCAGAGTGAATCTAGCAATAAATCACTGCATTTCCTAAATATATTGTACAATTCGGTGACGAAAAGCAAAGCCGTAATTTCCCTAACTGAGGAACCAAAAAAAATTGCAATATACTTACTTCCCCCGAGTAGCATTTAACCTAACACCACAACGTATAAGGAGATTTTCCCCAATTATGTCAAATTTTTCTTTCAAAAATCTTAGAAAAAAATCAGGTAAAATGAATGAATTATCTCGCTTACAGCAGAAATATTGTAACGTCATAAAACCTGTATCAAAACGTGTTCTACATAAATGCAGGCTTCAAGCGACCGGTCACAGTCCGGGTTATGTACTCGTTTGATTCGGCCGCTAAATTGTTTACAGTTTAGATAAATTAATTTTTTTATTTCTAAGGAAATTTGGGTGTCAATGACAAAATCGAAGAGAAAATTTGCGATTACCGACAAATTTTTACCCAGGTTAGTAGTTTATGCGTTATTTAATAAATAAGGGGTAAAAAAGAATAGCACAAGAATGTGATCTCTCAGTTTCTCTATGAATTGAATGTAAGATTATCCATTGTCATGGATAGGAGACAGAGAAGCTTTATATAATGTTAACCGTCTGCGCTTGCGCAGCTTTAATGAAGTTACCAAAAATTAACCACATACATATGTAAGTTTGCGGGACAGCCAGCATATTAAGTGGCCACTTTTCCTTTCAGCGTACAGTGTTAAGTATTTCGTCTCTATTTAATTTACTTTAAATTATAAGATTACTTAATCATAGATTATATAAAATAGATAATTCATGAGAAAATATATATGTGTTTAGTCCTTATAAATTTTATACATATATCGTAAATAATATTTACAAAATTTACTTTTCTCTATTTTAAACTGCTTTTTTTTTTAAATTAAATATGCATATAATACAAAATATTCTATTTATCAACCCATCTTAAAGATAACTGAGGTAATACATGAAATTGTTAGTATTTTATCTTTTTAAAGAATTTGCCTTGGATCGTATAATTAATGCAAAGTTCTGTATGATTAAACTGAGCTGTGGTAACTTTTATATGTCTTCATTCCATAATTCTAATCAAATAATTCTTTTTTCTTTGTTATTCAAATATAGGTACCATTTTTAACAATTATTTAAATATTCATTGACGCAACATTTATAAATATAGGTCTTTATCTGTATGTCGTTAGTGTAGTCGGTAGTGATATATATTGTAAATTACTATATTAACATATTTTTTTCTAAATCCACACGTCAACATTAAATTAATTGGTTTTAGTCATATTGTTCGTACTGATAAGCTTTTAAAATTCAACCAATATAATAAGAATAATAATCATTATACTCATATATTTTCAATCGAAAATGGAAAGTAGAGAAAAAAAATAAAAAAGAGAAAGATTTTAGTAATTCTGCCTTTAACTAAAGATTAGGCAATTTGATAAAAAAAGTAATAAATCATTAAAGAGAATTTTAAGATCCACTTGTGGTTACAGGTTTAATTTTCACTAGGTCGATGGTCAGTCGAAATATATGTATGTATATATTTTTTAATTTATAAAGTCAGTGTCCATTTGTATATAATTCAATCGAAAAAAAAACGTTTTTAATAGCAATTTTACATAAAAATTATTATCGTTATAACCTTTCCTTAGCAGTCGGGAAAAATATTTAATATACATTTTTTTTCTTTTATTTTCAAATCAAATCAAATCAGTGAAGCTGATCCCGATAGCTGTATCCCGCACACAGCAGGGTAGGCAGGGGGAACCTAGTGTTAGAACACTCCGTTCCCCACTTTTACCCGATTCTGGACGCAGTCCGCAGACTTAAGTGGCAAAGACATGAAAATATAAATTTAAATAAATATTTCATTACCTCGAGTGGGGATCGAACTCACAACCAGTCGATTTAACAGTAACATGCCACGACTGGCGCAGGGGCACATAGATTCTTTTATTTTCTTAATATGATAATATGAATTTTGAATTGTGCATTATAAGATTTATATAAATAAATAAATCACATTGAAGGGAATGTTAGTATTTTAAATAAAAATTCGTGAAAAAAAACCGTGAAATTAAAATATATAAGACAAATTGACTTATGTATTTTAATTTCACGGATCTACCATTTTTATGTTCTCTATTTTCCACCCATCTCTGAACTTTCCAACAATCAACGCGTGTAGAGATACATTTCATTTGTACCACGCTAGCGGAACTTATAATATTTTTTTATACAATAGTTATACTATTGAGGCCAGACGTGGGCACATTGCGACTGCAGACGTGATAGGTTGTGGGTTCAATTCCACTCGAAATATTAATATTTTCATTTCCTCACTCTGGTAACGAGGTAAACCGTGGCGTTAAGTAAACACAGAATATCTTCAGAATTCGGAGGAAAGTGGGGAGCGGAAGTGTCTTTATAGTTCCCTGTGCATATTTGCTTTGTGCCGGATACAGCGTGAAGCTAAACAAAACAATTTGTATTACAAAAGTAGTTTTTATATAATTTAAAGAAAAGTTTATTTTTTCGATGTATACTTTCCAACTTAAACCTATTTTACGCACTGTAAGCTTATATCGCGAGTGCACTGAGGTTTTTAATTTAACTAATTTAATACTTCATCTAAGTAACAAATTAGTTTACTTAAAAATATAAAATATATCCTTATATTGCACAATATTTCAAAGCATAAAAAAGACTAAAACAATTAAATTTAATCATTAACATTATTTTTTGATTTATAAAGAAATATTTATTTATAAATTGAAACTTTGTAAGGTAAAAATTCTACATATTTTTTATGTTAGTTAATGAAAAATAGAACATGGTTTATTATTTATAAAAAATTACAAGTTAAAATGATGTTTAAAATCATTTTGAAATATCCAAAGAACGAACACATTGGTTATTCCACAAACCGGTTAATGTTTACGAGTGACATGTAAAATAGTTGTTTTCTAGCGCGAGCGCGAGCACGAGGGCGCCGCGTGCAGTCAGCGCGGTCTCGCGTGACTTAACATAGTCATTGAACTTTAAAACCAGATTTAGGAAGAAATGGGAAGAATTAGAGAAATCTTCTCAAGAACATTTCTGAATAATCTATATTAATGATATCTAAATATATTAAATGATATACATTTAAATAAAAGATTATGATGATAACGTATGTGGATTGGGCGTCCCTGAAAGGGAAAAAAGGTAGCGGTACGGATGGGAGATGGTTGGTTGCATATTTTTATTACTTTTTCTGACCGAAAGAGTGAAAGAATAGAGAACGGTGCAATAATGTAAGAGATACATTAAATCGAATAAAAATAAATAATCTGTATACTTAAGGTTGTATGAATGCGGAACTTGTTTAAATTATTATTTATCATGCATGTATTATTGATGAAATACTATGTTAATAATCATATTTAATATACAAATAACAGTTATTCATAAAAACAAATAGCCATAACTGACAGACTTAGCCTTTTCTGTCTGACTGACGATGGTTGTGAGTTCGAACGCCAAATGTAGAAAGGAATTATTTTCAATTCTCCGTTCTGGGAAAACAAAAGGCGGCCTAGAGTTTTGATATTCACACGCAATATTTCGAATCTGAGTGGAATGTCGAGAACGGGGTGTTTTGACACTAGATCTTCGCCTAAACTACTGTGAGGGAAAAATCATAAGGAAAGACTCAACTAAGTTTGACTTTCAAAGAGACTTGGAAAGAAATCTGTTTTTTTAGCTTTGTAATTTTGGCGTAGTTGTACAATAAATAATATTGTTATGAAATGATATATAAGCTTCCAAATGTATTTTCTTCTTTTAATGTAACTTTTGTATTTTCTGCCTATTTCTAAACATCAAAAGGTGGGAAGCAGTAATTACCGTTTTGTTAACTAAACAAAGAATAGAAAATTTTGTTTATATTATAAATTTCAATAGGATTCGTTCTCATTCATGATCCTTTACCGTGCGCGGCTTCGCCCGCTTGAACTATGCGAATATTTATTTAATATTAAGTGTAGGTAGGGAAAGTTCGTTGATTATATTACCATGGTTATCTGTTATACACTTCATAAATCGTAATTTAAATCCTTTGGGATTTTATTTGCTCGTAAAAAATTCTTATTTATAAAAAGTGTAGCCTATCCTTGATCCACAACTCCTTCTATCTTTCACTTAAAGTCTCATAAAAATCGACTATTTTGGAAAATGGCCAGACAGATAAATTTTTAAAAACGGTTCGTTTGTGTTTTAAATAACAATATTCACTTGAAAAACATGGTTATTTTGAAATCATGGACTGACGCCTCAATTTTATTCATATGTACAGATATGTTTTGAGAATTTTGATTAGGTAAAATATTTAATAAATCAATTAAGAATTTTCATTACTTTGATGTAACTTATATTAACAACATTTTCAAAACAATTACGTATCTTGTTACTGAGATTTCTGTAAATTATTAAATTTACATATTAGATTTGAATATATAGTTTGTTCCTTTACATGTTTTTAAGCTTCCTAACTAAAAATAAATTCTACTTTTCTTAAAATGTATAAATTAACTAAGTAACTAATTCATATAAAAAGACAATCACAATCGATAAAAAGAATGAAAAGCCAGTTGAATGCAAGTCAGACTAGCACACAGAGGCTTCTGTACTAATTCAGGATTGTGGGTCAAGTCAAGGTAAGTAAAAACTTATAAAGGATAAGAAACTTAAATTTGCGGGCAAGTACACTCATTTTGTATGAAATGAACTGCAAACATAAGTTTCTAATGATTTTTTTCTATGAAAAATATCTATACATTTTTACTATCTGGATTATTTTTCTTTATTTCTATTGTATGTTCTTATTTTGTGTCAAATTTCATAACTGCAGGTCCACGGGAAGTATTCTATAGGTCTAGATTACGCGGCGAATTTCATACAAAAGCAGCAAAATCAATGCATAAATATATATATACCCTCCTATCTTTTGATTGCGTTGACCAAGAAGCTTGATTCTTTCTGGGTTACAAGGGCTATAGATTTGAATATTTGATAATAATTTTAGATAATTCTCAATCTCTAGATAAATGGTCTTGACAGACGGACACACGGGCAACAAAGTGATATATTAAGGATTCCATTTTTACTTATTGAGGTACGGAACTCTAAAGACCGTCTTGGCGTAGCGCATCTGACTGTAAACACGACGATTGTCGGTTCGGTTACCACTTGGGGGAACGAATTAACATTATCTGTTCCTGGCTCTGGTAAAAAGACAAAGCCCGGCTTTGAGTTCCGCAACTCACCACATATTGACTGGAAAATTGTTCAAATGTTTCATTCTGTATATTCTGCTGTATATGCGGCATAAAGCTTAAACAAACAAAATGCAGCAAAATTAAACTAGAGTTTCTCTTCGCCTTTTTTCATGCAATGTAGTTACTATAAAAAAAGCATTGCTAAAATACATTGCCAGTGCAGTGAAAACTGAATACAACTGCATGTCGTTGTGACCTAAAATAGAGGATACGTTTCTAAGTCACCTCGTAGTCGCACATAGTCTATTTGGAACTTCTCAGAGCGTCTAACAACAGCTGTTCTACTTACTTTTGCAAAGTATATTTTGATATGGCTATTTAATTTTTTTTTGTACACCTACTGAATTTAGTATGTCTTTTTTATATATATATTATATATATATACGTGTAATTGGTATATTTACTTCTTCTTAGATCTTCGTTATGTAAAAGCATAAAAAAGCTTATTTAAGTTAATAGTGTCCCGCCAGAAAATTTACTGTAGAATATTGCTGTATTTAAAGTTTAAGCATTTTAAACTTACTTGCTTCTATTTTAAACTTATATTACATGCTTACATTATAGATAAGAAAGTGAATATTAAGTTGAAACTTTAAAAAATACGAGTAATAATATACCGTGAGTTTGCTAACTTCAATCCCTTTTGGAGGAATATTTCGAATTGTATAATGTATAGTGCATAAGCCTTATTCTAGAATGATGAGACTGAGCTCTATATACGACTCTATTTCTCCCTGCTTTACCAAAAAGCACAAACATCAAAAAATATATCATAAATTAAAACCATTCTTAGATTCAAGCATCTTCCATATAGGAAAGTAGGCAGTGACAAATATAATTTCGGTTCTTTTTTGTTTTTCAAATTAAAAAATCAAATCAGATTAGCTTCACGCTATAGTACACAACAGACAGTAACAGGTAGGCAGAGGGAACTTATTGTTAAGACACTCCGTTCCCTTTCACCGTTCACTTTTCGCCAAGTTCTGGAGGTATTGCGTGTTGAGTGGCGGAACTCGACACCGCGCTTTACCTCGACACCAGAGCGAAGGAATGAAAATATAAATGTAAATAAACATTTCACTTCCTCGATTGGGGATCGAACCCACAACCAGTCGATTTTACAGTTACATTTTGTGCCTCTGTGCCACGACTGGCATTAAATTAAATCCGTCAAATTGAGATCGACCGCGTCGCGTGTACCATTCATCAAACATCTTTAGCACGCATAGACCACGTGCAAGAATAATGCATTGCGAACAACAACTTATGTTAATTAATGAACAAATTAAGAATGTTTTAAAGTTAAACTGGCTTTCAAAAGTTAATTTATCATTTCTAATATATTATAAATATGTTAATATGCAACAAACAGTATTGAAATGAGTGTGATGGCATAGCCGTTACTATTGCATCAGGCGGTCAGACCAGTTGTATGACCTAAAGGACCTTATTGTCTTCTATATAAATAAACCTGTTTGTGCATAAATGCGTTTAATACATATTAATAGTATTAATAAATTAATTTTTATATGTATTTCTATACTGAAAATATAAGAGTTAAAGCGGAAATATGAAAATTTCTAGTAATTATTACAACATTTCAATGCGAATGCTAAATAAATAGAAGAAAGAATCGATCTATGAAAAAATATTTTGAAGTAATTATAAAAAACACTTAGATTAGATGCACAAAATGCAGTTTCTATTTATTTTATCTATCACGCGATGTTTCTATTTACCATGAAAATTTGCATAATAACAAGATAAATTATAATATGATGAATTTTTATGAGAAATAGAAATTAAATTATATATATACTTGTAAATTATTTTCGTTATAATCACGCATTTACCGCATGATGTGTTGAACACAAAAATAATCAAGACATAAAAAGAAGAAGTCATGCATTTTCTGTTGATTTTAAAGACGTTGTATCACGCATATACAAAGCGACTAGAGAGAGAGAACCTAACACTCCGTTCTCCATTTTATGTCCGATTATAAGACATGTGATTATAAGATGTGTTGACTGGTGGAAATCAACGCTGTAATTTATATTGCCAGAACTGACAAAAATAACTATGAAATATGAAAAAATATTTGATATTTTTTTGAGTTTTAAGCAATCTTGTTAAATTAATATACGAAATTAAATTAATCCTGGTCAACTCTTCATCAACTTTAGTAACAAAGTTGATGTAGTATGTCTGCATAAAACCATTTCCCAGCGAAAAAAAAGAGTTGACTAGGATTAATATAATTTATTCTGAATTTATGTTGTTTTCAATACAGCTAAATTAATAAAAGAAATCTATGTTCTACTATTGTTACGTTTAAAGTTATCAAAATAGCCTCACTCACTTCAGCCAAGTGTTTTATTCTACCCACTAAATCTTTTTCTTGTTCTGGTGTTAAGGTCGCCGATCGACCTAATTTCCTTTCCATTGAGCCAGTTTTTAAATGATTCCTTAATGTTCTACGTGGAATGTTATATCTTTTAGCAGTTTCGCTTTGGGAAAAAAAAAATCCTTTTTACAACCATCACAGCACACGTGATCTGGTTCTCGGACCATTTTGCACGTTTCTGCTTTGGTTTAGATGCTGATTCTTTGACTAGTTCCATATTACTACTCAAATATGAAAATTAAACAATCTTTAATATTACATAGTCATAATAAGGCCCAGGTCGATTCCTAGTGGGCTTTACTAGGTTACTATAGTAACTTCATACAAAAAAAATATAATAATCAATTTTATTGTCAATTTTTTAAAATAACATAAACGAAAAGCTAATAAACCACTATATATAATTAAACAAAAAATCACTAAGTAACATTGAAATTACTTACTTTTGTACGTCGTAATTTAATAAGGACGTATATGCGAGCGCAAGCGCTGCCTTCTATCGACTATAACTTCCTACAGGTTCGCCACAGCGCGGCGGTTGTTATGGATACGGAGACCAGATACTCGACGACGAGAGCTCAATCCGCTTATCTTTGTAGTTTTGGATATTTAAAATATGGGCTTTATTACGCACTGGGCCATACATAGGTCACCTACCTTAGTTAGTGTTTAGCTGTGACATTTTGCGGTACAAAGCAACCCCTTAATCATTTACTCCATAACCCCTTAGAGTTATTGCAGCGTTGAGTGTTGCCATGCCAATATATTAAACGAAAAGTATAATTAACTACTTACAAATTCAGAAACTATTCCAAAACTTAATAAAAATTCTGTTTCTTAATTATGAATATATATATTTAATATAATCCACATACACATCTTGTATCTAAAATTATTTAATTTAAACGATAACAAATGTATTTAAAACACAACAATTCAATTCCAGGCTCGCTAAGAACTTGTGCACGCGTAAAGGCAGTCGTCGCGCTAACACCGGCAACCGACTCGAGCACGCAGTACTCACCCACATACAGCACGTGCCATAGATCCCCGGTCTTCTCTACCTTCATCTTCACGTCACCTCCATCCCATTACCGATAGACCATGGCCCGCGGCGACGAGTGCAAGACCGCCTCTAAGGCTAACCACGCGTGCAACCAATTTGACATAACTGCTCCTATAAAGTAAGTCCAAATTAATTATATAACTTTCTTTGAAATTAGCAAAATGATTAAATAGATTTATGATGTAAAAGTGAGTGGTAAGTGAGACAGGGGGTGATCTCGGTTGGCTTTCGGGAATAAGGTATAGCTGATATCAGAGGAAGAAAAAGTGTAAGTGGAGGGCTTTTTCTTAAATTAAAAGTATCACAATATTGACAAATCTGACAGCAGTTATGTACGTCGTAAATACTTAGGAATGAAATAAAAATTACCTTATAACGTGTTTGTAGAAGTTCTATATGTATAAGAATTGATTTCGCATAATTTCAAGGATCCAATCATATAAAACGTGTTAGTTTAAATAACAACACAGAAATTAACCTTAATTTATTACGTCACGATAAACGAAAACAAAGTTTATTATTAAACCACATTATATAATGTCTTCATTATGACGTTATATAAATTTAAATCTGAGTAGATTATACACTATACAGTGGTATGGAACGATGCACCTGTCTTACTGGTGTCTAAATACTTAGGTCTAAATTCATTTAGAACAAAGACAGCTGTCATATTATTCTCCTTTTGTAATGTACATATGCTTGGTAATATAGTTTTATTATAATAACTAGCGACCCGCTCGCGGCTTCGCCCGCTTAAACCACAGAATTATTTACTTAACACACTGAATTATGTTGGTGTTTTGATATACCTATAATTATAATATAGTTATTAAAACTTTAGGTCGCATTTTCGTACCTCCCATAGGAATCTTCAATTGAATGTTTGAAATAAAAACACAACTTATCGATACTTAATGTCTGTGCGTTTCTTCACGATAATCTCAGAAACGGC
>DWLH01000090.1:0-37744 GCA_018249795.1 Heliconius telesiphe telesiphe | reverse complement strand
GTCACGATGATTTATTTCGACATCGGTTGATATATCTGTATTAAGCTGAAATTAATATCAAATATCATGGTTTATAGTCCCTCGGAGCACGGAAAAACACTAGTTTCTAAATCAAAAATACGAGTATCTGTGTATCGTTTTGATGCACTTTGTGTTTGGACCTATGAGATACGCCAGCAAACTTAAGTTCGTCAGCTTGCGCTGCATAATCAAAACCTCTCAGGTATGTCCGTAGACTTACAATTATTAAATTCGGCAAGAAGTGGGAACTTGCAGCATAAATAAAGGAAAGAAAAAGTATATTTACATTTCTGATAAAAAAATTACAAAATCTTAAACTTAAGTTTGTCAACTTTTATAATTTGTTAATACCCTTTGACTTACAATAGGGCAATTGGTACGAAGCCCAGAGTAAGCGAGACCAACTCTCACTTGATCGTTATTTATATATTATTAAGTTATTTAAATACAATGCTCAATACAATCATTTCACGGAAAGGGAAACGCTTACACTTTTTACGTTATATAATAACATCACCATGTTTTATCCATATAAAATGAAAGTCGTGTCGCGAGTCCTACGCTCTAATAAATATGTAGCTTAAATGCGACCCTAATCGAAAAGGCAAAATAGCAACAATAAAACCAAACGTGATATTAAGTTGTTGATAATACGAACACATTATAGAACGTTAAATAAACAAACTTTTATAATTACTTAAATCAGCCTAGAAATACTAAATAAAAGCTTGTATAATGATTGTATAAAAATGAAATGGTGTATTTAGTAGGGTCTTTGTTTCATTGGAGTCGGACAGCAGCTGGTTGACGGGATACGTCGCTTATCTGGCGCCACACCTTTTGTGCTGTCGTTGACCCAATTCGAATGGTACTCGACCGCGACCATGTCTTCGGGCAAATAATTTAGATTCCAGAGCGTAATCCTAGGGGCTCGAATGAAATCATCATGGAGCTATTACTATTATCACTTTGTATTGTATTTATTTATTGTATTGAAATTAATGAAAGTGAACATACATGTACATGGGATATATTGGATTTATTTACAGATATATGAGATTCAGTTTACTTATGAATATCTGTGGAATGTATTATACATTCCTAATGTATTTGAACAAATATTTATTTATTATATTTAAGATAGTAACGATATTATAAGTTAAACAAAAAAAAAATACATTGAAATGTTGACTTAGCTTTTGTTAGCGAGTATGATGAAGTCATGAACAATCTATACTTTTGGGTCTTAAACAGCTAGGAAAATTGTATGTAGTGAAAAATAATAATGGCTGTTTTCTTTTATTTTTTGCATAAATGCAATGTTGTAGCAATTTTACACGATTAGAATTGAAGTAACTTGTGCAAGGCCGATCTCCACGCCGATATTTCACGGGGTCAAAAATAGCAGGCGAGGCTCGTACCTGGCGCTATGTTCAATGTCAACTTTTAATCGCGGCGCGTGGTAAAAATCAACGTTTTCATTTTTCGATTATATATATTTTTAATTAAATTTACTACAATAATATTGTTGTTAAAAGCAAAAAGTAACGGAATTTTATAAACATAAATTCACATCATCATCATACAACCTCAATTTGCGTTGTTTTAGTAATAGGTACTTGGTAACTAATATCATAAAATACTGTCACCTAATGTAATTTTTTGGCGTAATTGTTTTTATACAAGAATACTATAAAAAGAAACAAAGTTATTTAAGAAATGTTTTACACATAACATTAAACAATGTAATTATTTGGCCGATTAGAATATAAACGACGAGAAAAGTAAAACTTTTATCACTTTTTGCTGACCTTTTTGTCCTCTCTGTTTACGTAGAAGCTCGCAAAGCCTCTCCGTGCCAACAGTCGCTTTGTCAAGCGTCGGGTGACATTAGCTCGACCTACTGTCAGATAATTTGGAAACCAAATAAAATAATTTCTAAGCTTATTTTCTAAACTGTCGACTAATGAAGTCAATGGTTGTTAGCTTTATCAGAGCTAAATTACTAAAGCAATATGGTAATACGCGTTTGTTTTCAATATTCATTCTCAATAGACATTTTAGAATAAAATTGATATTTAGTTAGTTAATATAACTGCCTTCGGATTCAGCATTATGAATAGTTATACATTATAAATTAGAAGCTGTCAGTTTCTTTAATAATTATTACACTGACAAATGTCAAACCGGATTTACTTTCTGAAGTTATATCGACCTTCCAACCGCAAGGCCAATAAAGAGACAATCAAACCGATATAAAGAGATAAAAACATTATTCTTTTTAACATTTTAGTATATTTGCTATATATACCAAATTTTTATTTCTCACTTAAAGCAATTGCTACACCATTAAGTGTAATGAATCCTTACGATAAAGTTGAGGGTAGTAAGGTTTATTAATGGCTCGATTACAAGCTCGACCCGTAGTGCAAAGAAGTGCTATCAATCAGTCAGGTGTGCGACGGGAACAGTAGGTAGGTAACCATTCTCTCAGTAACGCTAATAACAAAATTCCGACGCCCTGTTTGTTATCCCAAAAGGGGTGAAGATGAACATCCTATAATGTTGTCCTTTGTCAGTTATCAAGACCTAGTATGGTATCTCTATAGATACAAATAAAATATAAAGCAAACAAATATTCTATAGTTGAACGAAGGTTTTCGAATTATTAACAAAAATAAAAGTTTTATATTAAAAAATATATTCTGTCGACAGTTGCAGTGCAAGTAACTATCTCACAAGCCAAATATGCTCGCAAGTTTCAGCAATGTAATCGTTTAGCATTTAAAACTTAAATCTTGGTGCACATTGAGAAGTGCTAGACTAAGGATTGAAGCTGAAACGGCCAAACTACGGAGGCAACAGAGCGTCGCACGCCGCTGTCCGAATAGCTCAATTACAGTTAATTCGCAGCGCACACACAGCTCACACTGCCCACACAGCCCACACTGCCCACACAGCACACACAGCCCACACAGCCCACACAGCCCACACAGCGCACACGGCCAGAGCGGAGTGCGGAGTGCATGCATGTGCGGCGTCCACACTAATGTATGTAAATGCATGCGACCGGTCGCGGCCGCCCGCCGACGCTCACAATATTGCGACATTAAACCGAATATGGTTGACGAGACGGCCATTTCGGACAAAAGTCGACATTTGCTAACGTTGTGTAGCCACTCGTGTGCACTTAGCGTTTCGAATAACCATGAGCGGCGATTGTTCCCATAGTGATCGCTTTTAAAACCATTTTAACATATGAAAGGTAATAGCATATTTTTGGACGTCTAAGATGTATTTAACTCGTTTCTATAAAAAAATTGTCGTGATATAAAACAACTTAGTTCATTCGTATTACATCGTAGAGATCAAGTGACTTACTCGTGAGTCATCTATATAAACTTTTCAGCCTATATTGTACGTCTAGGCGGCTGGCAAGTGAGCTTTATCCTATAAGTATTTAAGTAACCTAGCAAGACATCGATCTTCGCTAAAAAGCCTTCGCTAAACTTTTGCAAGATACATTTCTTATAATGTCTTAGACCGTCGTGGCGCAGAACACAAGCAGTATGTAAGCCCACAAGGTTTGATTCCCATTCGGGGGAATTCATTATTATTTATTAATATTTCCATTTCCTCGCTGTGATACCAAGGTAAACGAGCGGTATTGAAAGAGTTCCGCCACTCAATACGCAGTGCCTCGAATACTCGGCGAAAACTGGGGCACCTAGTGTCTTAACACTAGGTTCGCTTCTTTTTCCGTTCTATATTCACAAACACTTTCAGCTAAAAAATCTTGTCTTGCTCTATGGTTTTATTTTTATGTTTTAATTAATTATGATTTAATGTAGATAAATCCTATCCTACACACTGATATACTTAATTTGTTTTATCTAATTTCTGTGAGAGACTATAATTTATTCTTTGAATAATCTGTATTTATAAATTTCTCAATTTTTAACAGTACTACTTTCGGTTTAAAGTTAGGGTTACTAAAGCCATTGCTGTATTGCGAGAATTAATCTCTACCATCTATATAAGGGCTATATATTTATATACGAAGAAGAAATTCTTAATATTTTTATATACACATATCGCTCATTTAGTGCAACAATGGTGAACCTTTTTTTTTAAATTGTAGAGAACGCAGTCAAAATGAATAAAAACTATTAACGCGTTTTTTTTTAAATGTATTTACGTAATTGTCGTTCGCAATAAGCGATATATGTAAATTGCATACGTATACCGACCGTACGTATTGTTAAAATTCTATAGTATGGAAAAGTTTTAATATGGAATTTCCTTGTTTATATTTAATAATTTAGATATAAGGTACTGTTGTCAAATGTTGTACTATATATCTTTTAATTAAGTTGAAAATAGAGTAATGACATCTTACCCAACCCTGAAGTTATTGTTTATAATATTGAATATCCAAATAATGCTCTACGGGTTCCGCTTGTCAATTGCCGTGACATAATCAGAAAGGAATTAACGAGAACGTTGACTGAATAAAATAATTTGGCGCCAATAATTAATATGTTCGTCAAACCTCATGAAACCTATAATATAATATTTTAAATTATACAATTTTCAGAAAAATTCTCAGCGTAGTTATATATATGAAAATTTAATTTACATTTTTAAACAAAATTTGAGCAATTACGTTGTTATAAGTTTATAAAGGCATTTAATATAATGAACTTCAAATATAGCATATCTGGTGTAGCGGCAGGCAATAATAACATATGGATCGTATAATTTTAAATGTCATACCATTAAATAAACATTTTTAGAATATTTTTTTTAGATTTGATAAAAAATATAAAAAAATCTAGCAAGTTTGCATATTTCAAGCGCTTTAGCTTTGCAGTTCAATGTTCACTAGCGCCCCCTACGGGACTAACACACAAAGTCACTGTTCTATCAAGCTGGCATTGTCATGGTGATTCACTTCATGTCAACATTTGCACCACATTATGATATTGTGGCACAGCAACAGTGCCAATGTGAATTTAAATTGATTCAAATTAAATCCTATTTATGTTTGAATCGAACAATCAAAAATTACCAAAATATATTGTCTTATCTGTCACAATGCAACTATACTTCCTTATAACCAAATTTTGCAAATCAAACAATAAAACATTGTCCAATATAATAAGTTAGTTACAAATATTAAAAAGATATGACAATATAACGTTTAATATATTCATATTTCACTACTGAATTGTAAAGAAACATTGGAGATTGTGGTAACGAATAGGTTATGTTCACGACAAACAAAAATATTAAGGCGTTTACCTTGTTTTATCTGTTGTATGTGTGCTAGCAGCACTATTATACGGCACAATATCTTTCACATAAACGAAATATATAATTTTTACTTAAAAAATTGGTTTACATCACAGAAACAACTAAATAAAACAGAAAACATTCAAAGCGGGCAAGAAGCGCGATACGAAACAGCAAGCTAAGCAGCAGCTGACTACGAGCGCATGCCCGGTATGGCCTTGTAAAGACGTATATAAATTATTGTTATTTGATATTAGGTTCTACTGTTTAAAATTTGTGTAGCCTAATAAGCAAAATTATTACTTTTACTTTTGATATATATTTTTTAATAAATCTCATTCATTCTTATATATTTTTTTTATATGTTTCTTTCTGCATTACTTATAAAGAAAGTAATTTTATTTAGACAATAAAATAAAATATGTTTGTGTGTATTGAATAGTGATATCAGAAAGTATTTCTTTAATGTACAGCGTGTAATTTCAACATGATACAAAGTGTACGTCCGTACAAGGTTGCGTGCGTGGATGCGCGACGTGGAGGAGTAGTGTGGGCGCGCACGGCGCACGGGCGCGCTCTAGCGGGCACACGGCGAGGTATCGATTCTCCTTGTGCCGCCGCGCGCCGCCGCCATTGGCTCTGCTCCGTAATTGGTTTATGTAGCCCGTTCGTAACATGAATTCAAATTTAGCGCTCACTGGGGCTCTGGAATGAACCGAGCCGCGTATTTGTACGGGGAAAATTACCCGTTCCAGATAATAAAATCTTGTAAAATACTATTGAAACTTTGTTTCACTCTCAGTGCAAATAATATACTTACTTATTCGACTTCCAATATCGTATTTTTTTTATTATAGGTTTTCATTAGAAGTTACAATTTAATATTGCTATATAATAAATGTCAATATTGTACCTATATTTTCACAAAATATTTTTACATATTTCTTTAATTTGTGTTAGTCCGACTTTTAAAATAAAAATAATCGTTTAACAATGACGGGTTGGGCTTAAAATATATTATCTTAGCGCACTGAAAGTGGTCCTAATTTTTTTTTTAAACTTGCATCTATAACACTATCTTGAACGAAAGACTACAACACAATATAATATTTACACGGGGTGAGTTGATTTGTTTGAGCGTCGTCTTGCGCAGGCACTAAATTGGCGAGGAGGGGAACTGATATTTATGAATGTTAATAAGAAGCCAGGCTTCAGACACAGCCTACCTTGGGTTGTACATAAAATTAATGTCTATAACAATGAATATTAGAAACACAAATATGAGCCTTGTGAAATTTTAAATTACGTTTAGAATTTTATTATTATTTTTTTATTTAACGCGTTTTAGAGTGAGCAGATGATAGTCAAATAAAATAAAAGAATTTAAAATTAAAGAAATATATAACTAAATTAGACATAAATAAAGTGAAGTTAGTAGATCATATATTTCAACTACATTTATAGTTTTATAAACTCTAAAAGATATTTTCCAGAGGAAAGTAGTTCTTTATTTTTTAAGCACTGTGTTCAGAATTTGTTTTGTGCATTTCCAAGTTTTGTCCCAAGCTCACGGCGCGACGCTAAAACTTTGGCACCTTGCATAATACAATCTTTAAAAGATTGCAACCAAGTCTCATTATGTCTAATTAACTAGAAGAGGGTAGCATTTTTAAGGATAAAAAAACTTAGCTTTCAATTGAGATTTTAAAAGTTATATATTTTTATTTTAACCTTGTTGGAATTTTTAAAACATAAAAACTACTTAAATATAATCATTGACGCATCGATTTTAACGACTTAACACGTTATAGATTAGGTACATATATAACATGTTACAACATACAAACACATATATGTACAAGTGCGTTATAAAATTTGAAGTCATAGAATTTGTTGAAACAACACCAAATGAGATGTAAGATAGCAAGTTCTGCCGGGGGTAGTTGTGAATTTAGCACGAACGGTGCAGTATGCGGTGCACGTAGCGCGCTGTCTGCACGCGGCGTCGGCAGCGCGGGCGAGGCGGGGCTGACGCTTGCGTGCTCTCCAGCCACTGATTCTCATTTATTATTAACATCTCCCGTGACGAAATCTACCTATGTAGATATTTGGGACGGGCTTCTCTAGTAGATCCTCTTAGGGAGAATTTACATTACATTGGATCTCATTATATTCCAACTTCGATTCGATCTATACTATCGAATGCGACGTAAATTTTAACTTACACTGGCTTCTAACCGAAAAAGTAATCTTCGAAGAGGCAACGGGAAGAGGATTCAGCGAATATTTATTACCGTTCTCTAAACCGTTTCTCGGGTAATTCGGTACAAGCAAAGCGACATTATTTTTGTAGTAATTTCGCCGAATGTCTTTTAAAATATTCAGAGCGCTATAGCTGGGCCCATTAACGTGGTTGGGCGCAATTCAGGACGGAGAGTCGTCCGCAAATGGCGGTGATATCATTAAGTTGACCCCCGCAACTATCCGTCGCCGGCAAGTTTTTCCCAATATTACAGTGGAAAACTCGTGGTACGATACAAGCACTTTAACATTTGTGTACGGAATGAAAAACTAGCAATAACAAAAACATAAATCTTCTTACAATTACTAAGATATTTATAAATCACAGCATATACACTACTATTTACTAAAGCTTATAAATAAATACTAATATAACTTTCATAGATAATATACTTTTGTACCTACTTTGGGGAGTTATAAGAAGTAGATTTTCTTTTCCGCTTCTACAGACTTTAAAAAGCGCCGCTAGGTAAAAAGGAATATTTATACTAGAAAAAATATATTGTTTTCTTTAATATAAACAAATTGTTACAAACATTGCATAAATATTATTATAATATTATGTTAAAGATGATATTATGTGAAAGTGATAAAAATCACATGACACTGTCAGTTTGTGTTATCAACGAAAAAAATTGTTTATTAAAGTTGAATAAAAATAAAAAAAAAACACTACGAATAGAGCTCACGAAATATGTAGCGCAGTACAAAACTACGCTAAATGTACTGAATTCCCAACTAAACTTATGCGAGGGGACTTTTCAGCCAAACGGTGAAAACTCACTAGCTTTGAACAAACGGAGAGTGGCGCCGTTCTTTCTGATATGCAGAGCAAATTATAAGGCGTTCCGTGAGCCACAGCGCAAATTTAAATTTATGAACTTTTAAAACCACTTTATACTCTTTTGACTATTAGTCTCGCAGCCTTGAAAAGTTATGCATAAAATAGCTTCTAGATACTCGAACTGAGCTAATCTCATTAATATTAAGTGAAGACAAATATTTCACCAATATGAATAAATTTTAAACCTATTAAAGTATATGTTAAGCGTGAATGATGAATTTATACAGGGCTAAAATGATTCTAAAAAAAATTTGGCAGACTTTGAATCGGACTTACGAAGAAACCAATAAGCTTCGCAGCTTTCACACAGCCACGAAATATGTTCATTATATCGCCCTCGTAATGTTTGTTACCTATATATTTTCTTTCTTAAATGTTATAAGAAAAATATTTTGTAATATTATTACATGCAAAATAATATTTTTTAGGTCGTATATTTTTTCATATTATTTGTATTTCTTCGTAAGGACCTAAATCGACGAACTCTGATGATGACTCTACCATCAGAATATCATTTAGATATGTTATTGCAATATTCTTATGAATAGTTTATAGTATTATAAGATATAATAGTCTATATGATATTTTTTATGGATTCACAGCGTCACCTTTTGGGCTCTGCTTATTGATTGTTAGAAGTGAAATTATTCCATATAGGCGTTAATTTAAGCAATATATTGATAGGTACTAAAAGAAAGTATAATTTAATGTACTTTGTAGATTCAGTTTCATTAGAAAATCGTTCGGGGCGGTCACAAACTAAGAACTGTAATGTCAAGCACGTTATACATTAGTCCGAGCAAGTTAAAGTTAGTTGTGGGCTTGCAAATAAGCGAGGGGTCCGGACCGCAACTTACTCCGCCCGCGCCAAATTACAGACTGTCAACTCGACTCACGTAACCTGTTGACACCATGTTAACTTGTGATATTTCTCGGAGGCTTTGTTCGCTGTGGACACAACTAGAATCGATGTTTCCATAATACAAATTCGTGTTTGACCTCAATTTTCTGACCTCTTAATAATGTATAATAAGATATACAAATTAACAGAATTATATGTTAATCATTCTCTTTTACATATGTACATTAACTACCTACAACGTCTAGCCCCAATAATGTAAATAATATTTTTAGTTTAAAGTTAAATGTTTGTTATCTATTGATAATTCACAATTTTATACGACTAAATAATAAAGAAACGCTATTCTTTTATCATTTAGTCGTATATAACACTATAATATAATGCTTGCAGTCTATATGGCGTAGTTCCACAGTAGTAGCCGCCAGGGTACATGCAGTCCCGGAGCCGCCGCGCCGCGCCGCGCCGGTTGAGTTTGAAATTTCATTCTTTCGAACACATATCTCGAATGCATTTTCAAATCTACTTTACATTTTTCATCCTAATGGCCATTGGTAGAAAATTGGGAAAGAAGTTTCGAATTTCTGTTCTTATATAAAGATAGATCAAATAAACTTTTAAAATTCAAACATAATATACAAAATTTAATAAACGTATAATGTAAGAATTATGTACATGTACGAGTATGTGAGTCATTATTAATTATATTAAATGAAACACGACAGATTCTATTTTAAAAATACTAACTGCGGTTAGCAACCCCATGTAAAATTAAAAATGTTTGCATTTTTCCTAGAATTCCTAAGGGGTTCACAGGGCATAATGTGCGGTAGTCTTTCTGAGGGGTTCGACCACGGAGGATGCGTGTGGTGCCGATGACCTCTATCGATTAATGATGTTGTGTTAATTGACTATAGTAATTAAGTTGAAAATGGGATTTGAAAATTCAAAGAGGTATTAAATTTTAATGATTTTTCTTTTGATATTACATTAATGTGGATTATATATTTTACATCTTTCTTTGATAATACTACATGATTTAGTATAATTCCAAGAACGATTCGCAAGAGGTTGGGTGTGGTCTTTTTCATCCGCAACTGTGGTACAGACTCGTGGTCTGCTTGTCTTAATGTAGCGTGAAGCTATTCACAGATCAAAGCTTGTACTCATTACCCACTTGGCTATTTAATTGTAGAAATGAATACAAATCAGAGTGACTGGTCCGATCCCATTAATAAAATAAATATTTGTAATTGTGGCCCTGTGGGATCCTTATAGTTTACTTGCAATATGGTAAGTAAAAAGTAGTAATTCTCTAGCAGACCAAAATTATCAAACAGTTATATGCTAGACTATGGGATGCGACGAAGATGAGAGTTGCCTCAATCCATATTTTATTCTATAAAATTGTTATGATCATGAAAATGACTGACGACCGTGTTAGTGGTTTCATCTGTATTTAGAAATTTAAAGAGTAGTCGCCAGCCGGTATTGGTCACGTTTTCGTATGTACCAGCAGAAGCTGTAAAGAGGCGGTGTACTAAGAATCGTAAGTAGTATCACGTTTTGAAAACCGAGTCGTAAGTGAGGTTTAACCCATTTTCAAGACTCGCGCAGAACTTATTTTGAAAGCACTCCGTTCTGAAATTTCCTTTAAAATCTATGCAAATAAATCTTTTGGGTCATATAGGCCATCATAGTGCAGTTCGATAGCACCTAGTTCTAAATACGATAGTTGTGGGTTCATACGGAAAGTGGAGAACGGCTTGTCTTGACACTAGGCGAAATAATGCGTAAAGGTGAAAAATAAAAAACTCATTTGAAAAAAAACTGTGTTCTATATTGATTGGCACTGTAGTCACTATATCTCGATATAATACATGTTATAATTTGTTGCATAAACAAACCTAGCGCAGCTCGCAGCTTGAGAGAATTAAAATATATTTGTCTACGCTGTTTCCAACTTCTCGGCACCCGGAGGGCTCGGAAATAATTTAATTAGGAATTAGCTGTCACCTTTCTCTAGAAATAAAAAAATAAACTTACTATAAATATTTTTGCAAACTCTGAATGATGTTTTATATCGTATAATTTATTTATTAACTTATTTTTATACGAATATTCATGTTTTGTGAGAACGCAAAAAACTAATAGTTTAATATTTCCTGTAGTTCAAAGCAGACGAACTATTGGGACCTATAGATAACATATTTAGGACCTCGTTTTCGCGAGGGCATAAAGTGGATGATTTTTTTTAACTTAAACCATATTAGTCTCTGATAAGATCCCAAAGAGGTCCAGAAGAAGGCTTTCACCTGATTACAAAAGAGATAACCAATTAATTATATTTCAAATTGATGCATTTAAAATTATTTAAGAGGTTGAGAAGTTTATATTCATTATTATAGTTCTGAAAAGAGGGCTTCTCCCCTAACAGATCTACAAAATCACACGAAAATAAAACAATTGCAAACGCATTTACCTCGTGTTAAGACACTCCGCTCCCAGTTTCCGTCGGATTCTGGAGGCATTACGACACCAGAGCGAAAAATTAAAGTATCAAATATTTAATTTCCTCGAGTAGGAATCGAACCCACAACCTGTCGCGTTACAGTCACACGGTTGCGCTCCTGCGCCACGGTTATAATTTTACATAATATAATGATTTCATTTGACATATTCCTTCTAGACAATTAGTTATTTCGTATTGTTTATTTTGGGCATACGTACTCTGATGAAGCAATTGTCCTTGGCCACTGTAAGTTATTTTATAGCGGGTCGGGCCAGGGCGGCATATTTACGATAGGGGACAGTCTTAAACAGCGGGTTTGTTTATTTGTAACAAAATTATATACTCAAATAAATAATTATTATATATGTTTGAGATCTAACAGAAAGATATATTGGGCAAATATATTACTTACATATATTCTTTATATGCAGAGTATAGCAAGCTTCTAAGGTACGTGTCTTAGGTAATGAAGAGAAAATAATTAATACAAGTTATTAATTAATTTTATTCACTCTGTCGTGTCAATAATAGTACAAATCTAACATAAACTTTGACTAAAGATAAACGTTTAATATAATAAGTAGCAACTTAGAAGCTTGCCTGTACCCGGAAGGCCAAGCCGTTAGTTGGTCTATCACAGGAAACCATAGTTTAGAACATTTTACCATTTCTTTAAATACGCATGTTCGTATTATAGTATTGGAGTCGTATACTTACCGTGAGCAGATAGTAAATAGGTACTGCACATTCATTTTATTTGTACTTTAAGGTAACATCTTAAATGTTTTAATAATCTTATTAAATAATAAGCAAAATATACTACCTACTAGTAAGCGTAAAATGTTTAATTATTTTTTCTCAAAGAACTCTTTTGCTTTCGCAGCGGTTGTTTAATTGCTTTTTAACCTGAATATCTTTAAGAACTCGCGGCAATCATTTAATTAAAGTTTTGCAACAAATACTTTATAAGCCACAAGCGTGTGACTGTAAACGCGACGTTTGCTGGTTCCATTCTCAGTCGGGGGATTATCATTATAATATATATTTTTTTATTTCCTTTGGTTTGGTAATAAGGTAAGGCGCGGCGTTGAGCTCCGCCACTCAACACGCAATGCCTCATCCAGATCCGGATAGTGGGGAACGGAGTGTCTTAACACTGGGTTCCCATTGCCTATCCTGCTATAGATGGGATACAGAGTAAAACTGAAAAAAAATAATAGTAAAATTGTAACTAATTGCTTTCTGTACATAAAAGAAAAATATCTCCTATAGCAGATGGGAGATATTTAGCTATGTAATAGAACCCAACACATTGATTTTTAAAAATGTTTATCTGTTTGTCGTTTTGTGTGTTTGTCTGCATTTGTAACCGCTAAGCTGAGAAACTGATTAAACGATTTATATTAATTTTTTACTAGTTAATGTGTTTTTTGCAAATTTTCCTCAATACTTTTAATATTTGTATTAAGTGAATCGGTTCATAAATAAAAAAAAAACTATATAAAGTATTTTGTTTGATAAAATTATTATAAAGTAAATGTTTTATTAAATTTCCTGAAACTGTAGTTTTCGATGTATAATAATGATCTCATCGACTATAAAATGATTATCATTTTATATATAAACACAAAAGTAATTCAGATAAGTAAATAAATAATCGTTACTTCATACAAGTGACGCAGCGAGTAGATTGCTAGAGATTCTCGATGGCTATGGGTTTAATCCCTACGAAAACTCGGGGAAATTATTATATTTAATTTGTTTTCATATTACCACACTGAAAAAAAATAAAGCGCGACGTTGATTCGCCTATTCAATACAGTGGAGGAGTGAAGGGACTAGAGGATAGAGCCCTATACTCTTAAGGAAGGAGTGAAAGAGGCGGAGGACGGAGTGTCTAACTCTTGACACTAGATTATCTCAGTTTATCTTGCCGAATGGGTAAAAAACATGATACTAATATATAAATAAAATTATTTATATGTAGGTATATATTTGTTATATGCATGTGACTGTTACTTTCAAGTAAAACACGGGAATAAGTAATATGAGACAGTTTAATAAATATATTTAATACCTACGTAATTTAAGTGAAAATAAAGGAATACCATCACCACTACTATTATAACATTTCACTTATATTTAATCTCATATAAAAATATAATTTTCAAACAATATTAATATAGCAAAAGGATCTCTATTAGTTTTATTTCATAGCCTGTATTACATTTTTATTCATAAATCAAAGCACAAAGAGCACGCGAGTTCTAATTAGGGCATACCTAGCTTTCTCGATTGTGAATACTAATGAACTTGTTATAATACTTTACTAATAAATATGGATATTATAAATAAATTATTTTATTAGATATTACATTATCGTTATATGAGTGCGTTCCGTCAATAAAAATCTTAATATAGTTATTTAATATTAAAACTTCTTGTGTTTCCGAAAAATCATTGAAAGCTTTTAAATTTACCTAATTAAGTATTAAAAGTGAGAAACTTCACTTTTCACGTTTGACCATGAGTAATTATTTAAGGATAATATTTAAATAAAATTATATCATTAGGTAACAGTTAAAAAAATACGAAACTCTGTAAAAAATATTTTAAGTCAAACAAAAAAAATAATAATAAAAAGACAAATGTGTTTTATGAATTTACATAAAGTGAAGTAATAAAAACGATTTATTAACTAGAGTAGGCTACATATCTAATGAAAAATGTTGTTTCTAACTTTTTCCTCACACTCATTTTTGTAAGTAGCGATATCAATGAAACTTACAAGGTTTTTTTTTTATCTCAATTTTGACAATATTTTATGCTATATATATATATATATATATACATATATATATATATATATATATATATATATATATATATATAATCAATGGCAACCTACAAACGACTCAAACCTTTAGTCTTAGTATTGTTCTGGCATTTTTTTCTTTTATTATAGTCATAAATAATATATAGCCTTATGACAGTAATAACTAGGTATAAAGTTATATCCCCTAAGTTGGGGCTTTATTTTATTATTTTTATCAATATTTTTTACGAACTACCGAGCCGCCGAATTGTAGCAGGATCCGCCCTCTGGCGTGGTGCTAACACTCCTTATAAATACTGGTAAGCCTCCGGCTTTTGTGGCTAATCTTTCGCGTGAAGATCGCTATTATACCGCTATTTATTATTTTTACCCGTATTTTTCTTTTCCTAAGTCAAATGCATATCCTTAAAGAAAATTTTCAAGCTCCTACTTTTTGCTGTTGTGAGATTTTAAAATATCATTTTATAGAAGTCAGCTTCATAATCTTAATAAAAGTAATAAACGCTAATAAACTAAAATAATAATATTACAATTTTCACGTAAAACCCTTCAAAGTAAAAGAAGATAAGGTTAATCTTAAATTAACATACATTTTGATTAAGCTTTGAAGTAATATGGGTAACTTGTTTGAATTTGCACTAAATACTTTAAACAAAGCGATGTGGCCGACGCTCTGGTAATATACTCACTAACCGTAGCTGTAAAGATTTCCTTTTTTTGTAACATATGTTTCCTCAAAAGTGTAACTTTAAAATGCACATTAGAGGGTGAACAAGTTTCCCGACATACTGGTGCTCTACAGCCAAACCTGAAGCTGTAACAAAGTGCCACATAATGGTCTGGAGCGTATTTGTGATTCACCCTGGTTTCACTATGCACTGTTAAATTAGTTTTATGTAATGTCATTTCTTTCTTCACATTGTGTTTATTAAGATACCGAAAGTATTCAACTTACTCTATCATATTAGGGCAATTAGTTATCCTATTATACAATCTTACATTTTCTTACACATGCAACGTAGCGGGAGAAGAAATTCATATACGGTAAATCTACGTCTAATCACTGATTTCCAATAGAGAATCAATAGTTTTTCCCATAGATATTATCTAAGGCTGACTATTCAAAAATTCAAAATTCTCTTCAAAGTCGACAGTATAAATTGGACACTTAGATTTTCTATTCTAAACTGGAGGTCCTCATTTACCGCAGCTAGTTTATTTATCATAACAAGGGCCAAATTATTTTTGCTCAGACTCTCTTAAAACGAGTGAAGTTTTCAAGACCAACAAGGTATACTAAATAATTAAGTTGAAATATTTCCTGTCATGCATGGATAATAAATATTTAACATCCTATTGCATCATATTTATTATAGGTTAAGTAAGTTATGTATCTGGCAATGTGCTTAAATGTATGCAAACTTAAATATTATATTAGAATGTATATTTCATGTTATACAAACTTCTTTCTTCTAAAAGTGTTCTCAAATTATCTAATAATATTTAAATCATTTATTAGATTAGCAGCTATACTATATCAAACTATTGTGTTTGAAATTGCATGAAGAATAATATCACCGGTATTGATTACAATTTGCAATTGATCTAGTAATTTCGGGCTGACTGTACCCGTTGACCCAACTGGAACAATAATTGGAGTGCGTAGACGTATTGAATAGTGGTCGACGGCCAATAATTCGATTTAGCGGTTATTTTAGCTCGTGTAGGTTGTATGGGACGCAGGTGCTTTCTCCAATTGTAATAATCAAACCGAACAGTACTGCTCTACCATTCATTGATATTTTCCCGATATATTGTAAAATAAAAACTTTTAAAACAAATATGTACGATATTTATAAGTTTTCTTTTGAACAACAGATAATTGAAATTTGTCTAAAAAATATTTGAATTGTTATGTAAATTGATGTTTAAGGCAAGGATTTTTCTCATTCTCTAAATTATAATTTCGTTTGAAATGTAAATTAACGCCTTATTTCCTCGAGAAAGGAAAGTTGTTGTTAAGAAGATTGAGATGACTAAATAAATTTAAGAAAGAACTTGGCTTGTGAATTGTAATGAGTGTCAAATATAAAAATGTAATTAAACCTTTTTCTTTTATGTATATAACCTCAATCATACTGTTATTGATATTACGGACTATTATATAATTCGGAAGTTAAATTATGAACATTCTCTACTTTTACACTTCTAAACAAAATTTTAGGTTGGACCTCACGGAATATCAGCTGCGATCGCGAAAGTGCTTTAACAAAATTAGCTTCAAAACAAAAAAGACATTTCCAAATAAAACCTTCTGGTGCAATCACTATGTCATAGACAAACTATATTCTTTGGACTTTCATGTTAATTAGCCTTAATGGCTGGAATATTTTAGTTACAAGGTTCAGGTGTGCTTTTCAGTGCAACTTCGATTAATTCCCATAACGAGGTAGGTCCATCACGTGCGCGCTCGTTTGTCTCCGGACCAGCTATAAATACATCAGCGCACTAGCAATTTAATCCGTTCCGTTCCGCCTCCGTGAAGCTGTGTTAACATTACTGTGTCCAAAAGAGGTTGGTTGAAGCGAGTGCAGAACAATGTCCAAATTTCATCTCTAAGAAATTGAAAAAATAAAAAAATCCTTTTCTTTTTTAGATTCACACTGTATCCCGCATGTAGCAGGGTAGGCAGAGGGAGCTTATTGTTAAGACATCCCGCTTCCTACTTTTCGCCGAATTCTGGAGGCATTGCGCGTTGAGTGGCGGAACTCAACGCCGCACTTTGCCTCGGCATCAGTATTAAGAAATGAAAATATTAAATATTTCATTTCCTCGAGTGAGAATGGAAATCATAACTTGTCTCGCTTACAGTAACACACTTGTGCCCCTGCTCCACGTCTGGCCTCACATAATCACGTAATTTCTTATCTTAATTAACTGACATTTACAACAAAAAATTGTTAGTTTTCATCTTGTTAAACATGTAGATATATCTGTATGCTACTTAAGGCGTTGTATTTTCATTTGCTTCAGGTTATGCAACCAGCCAAGCGCGAGTCGGGCTCGCCCGCCGAGGGTTCCGTACCTAATTAATTGGTCAGAAAAATGAATAAAATATGTATTGGAATATGCACAACAAGCCTTTTCCTCTGATACCTCACTTGAAGTGGCTTTAAAATTAAATTTTGACTAACTTTGAATTTAAGTTTTCATAATTCACGGTCAACCGGAAGTACCCTATTAATTTAGATTCCTATTATAGTGTCAAAATATGCGTTTTGCGGTATAAACGGCCATAGCTTTTTTTTTAATTAAATGTAGAAATATTATTTTTCCAGGAAATCGTAAGGGATCGTGGATCTGAGACTATATGGTTTGAATTTTAAGTCGATATCTCCAAGCGTTCCTGAGATATAGACTACAGATAATACAGACAGACAGACGGACGGACAACAAAATGATATATAAGGGTATATATAAGGGTTCCTTTTTTCCTTAAAAGGTACGTAACCCTAAAAATCGTTTGAAATTTGGAAATTCGCTAATTTGCTAATTATTTAGGTCTATTTGAAAGTGAGCAGTATAAATAATAAAATAATACTGTTATAATTAAGAGTTTCAGATATTTTTTTACAATATAGTACATGCGATAGTCTTTGTATGCAAATATTATTACTGAAGTCCATTGAAGAACCACACTAAACTTGTCTATTGAGCCCTATCTACTGTAGTCGTAGAAACCGGTTTCATAATAAGAAAAGGTGATCCCGCCCCTTCACATTAAGTATGTAAAATTTTTCAGGAAAAGGTTTCCCTTAGAGACTCTCCTGTAGAAAATGTAAAAACTACCTTTAGATTCGTAATAATAAGTTTAACTACAAACGTAGTCTGTTTTCTTTAGAAATTTTCAATAAATAAATTATATTTAAAGATGAGTGACTTATTCTTTCTTAAGTTACATAGATAATAATACATAATCATATTTTCAGTTTTAAAATATTATCTAATACAAAAAATTAAATAAAGTTAAGGTAAGAACAGTTAGTTACAAATGCGTCATACTGCATCCCGCATACACCAGGGTAGGCAGATGGAGCCTAGTGTTAAGACACTCCGTTTCCCATTTTTTGTTGCTTGGACATCCGAGTGAATAAAATGGAAATATGAAATATTTAATTTTCTGGAGTGAAAATTGAACCCACGACCTGTCGCGTTTACAATAATACTTTGCGACCCCCCCCCCAGCCACGACTGGCTTCAGTTTCGAAGAAAATTAATAATTCACCTTAATTCGGTACCGATAGTTCATTGTTGAACTCTATTGAGCAGAAACTCAGGCGTATAGCAGAGATGGCAATTCATAAGCAAATCTGCTCCTAAGCGCGTTAACATGGTTCAGGGGTTATTGCGACTATAGTGTGCCTACATCCTACATATAAGCACTATATAACGTTTTATGCAACCAGTTGATGCGTATTATTCTATTTGCGGTTTTGTCTTAGAACCCCAAACTGAATGATGATGTATCGCCGTAAAAAAATAATTACGGATGGTATTTATTTATTATAAATCTATTTCTAATAATAAAACACTCATAAATAAAATATAAAAATAATAATATTGTGAATATATTAATATTATTGAGATTTTTTTATCTTCAGGTGTCTCTTACGTTATAAAAGTTTAAGAGAAAACATAATAATACGTTATCCTTACTTCTCTTCTTTTGTCCATTTATATAAGAAATAATAAATTTACTGATAGAAGACTTTTCCCGAATTTTGAAATTACTATTCTTCACAGAATTTAGTATGGTATAATAGGTTAATATATTGACATCAATGTAACCAAATTTTAATATATATTTTAGTACCAGTTGTTAAATCGATGTAATGATCATTCAAGTCTAATGGAGTCTACATTTAGGCTAGAGATGCGAGATAGATTAGTAAATTACGCGAGCAATTAGAAGTGACAATGTTTGGAGTATGCAATGAAGAGCAGGTCAGTCACGGCACATGATACAAGAGTCTTAACTAGCTTTTAAATTTGAACCGGACTGAGATGAAATTTATAACCAATCTATTTCTAGAAGAATGAGAATTAATAAAATAAAAACGGTTACGGTTATTTCTACACATTATCTGAAAAGATGCGACTCAAGTTCGCGACCTCATAATACGGTAACGGTCTCTAATTCTGTTTGAATATATTCGGACGTGCGGATCGGATACGAATCCTACATATACGGATCATATTTCGATATAACATAAACATTTCTGAATTTCATATCCATGGCACGACCGGGGCCTGCCTCACTTATTACCTCCGCGCTAAAAAAGTATAACACCATTTTGGCACTTTTGACGCGGATTCCGGATGTCTCCGTTCATATTGTGAGCCGTTAATATTCTGCACGAAGCATCCGACCTTTTTTATTTGTATCTAAAATTGAACATTTTGTCGCGACAACGAGCACGCGCGGTGTTCCCCTTCGGCAAAGAAGCGATAAAAATACGAAGATGCGACAGTGCTACAACCCCGCGCACTAACGACCTCATGGCCGTTTCATTCACACATCTGCTGCAAATTGACATCGCGCGCGCTCTCCCGTAGTAACTTAGAGCACGCTCAATGCAATAAGACGATCTAACTGGCTTTGTTCTTTTAGATATGCATTTGATAATAAAAATGACTTTCATTTATACGATCTTCCATCCATAAATAAGTAAAAAATATAAAAATGCAGTAGATGCCGAGTAAAAAGTTTCATAAACTGTAGTAGCAAGTGAAAAAGTAAAGTTAGCACAGGAATAAACAACAAGCGCTTTCGTTTACAGTATTTGGTTACGATCTTTGCAATTTACGCCTTCGCCATTATATAAAGTTCTAAAGTCTTCGTTGCTGGAAAAATTAGAAAAAAAGAGGATTTCCTCCTCAATATGATCTCGCGAATTTGCTGAAGTCGGGTGCCTTTATGCTGAAGTGGCAAACTCGCTAAGATAAGGGGAGGAGCGGACAAATTGTAATAATTGCGAGACGAGATAAGAAGTGACACCAGAAAACAAATGAAGGCGGGGGAAGTGTGGGGGTAGGGGTGGCGACGATCGTGACGTCACTGCGTCTAGGGCCCAAAACATTCGCACTCGCTCTATAAGAATGTGCCTTACCTAAAATATTTAAATACAAAATTATAAAATTATATCAATAGTGTGATAAACGTTTGAGTAATATTCGTTTGTAATAAATATGTTTCGATTATTTTGTATTATTTATTAAGATCTTTATTTACTCAAAATAAAGATAGTTGTTAATTTTATGTCTTAAACATGAAACAGTAGCAAATATAATTACAAACAAAACACTCAAAGCAATCTTAATCTGTTCAATTTTTCAGACGAAATAAGTCTCACGAAAAAAAATGTTCAACAATCTAAAGGTTAGATAATGTGGAAATTATACTGAAACAATGGGAAAGGATAAAACTGAATATCGTTAAATTCTGTTATGCAATAATAACCTTGATGTTTCTATGAATATCATTTACTATGGCCATAAGACTCTAATGACTTAGAAAATTATGTTCTAGAATCAACATCCACTTGCTATATGTATACGCATGGTTGACTTAATATTCACACATTATATTAGCTTGGAAATGTCAATGTATTGAATCGATATATTAAAAGTTGTTTTAAGAAGATATACAATTTAATCTTGTGCCATAAGCTACGGAGATATATTCTTATATATCTCCAATACTACCGTATTATTAATAATAATATAACCTACTTGTAATAATTTATATATTGTATTTCAACAATTTTCATAAATATTAATCACTGCATCATTCTGTTAATTCTTCAAAATTATATATGTCCAACGCGTACTCCGCGTACAAAAACAAAATCATTAGAATTGTTTATTCACTTTATTATTGAAGCTATTTCAGTTCAGCATAATGACGTTGACCTCGAGCGTAGAACACTAAATAAGAAACCGCATTATAACAAAGAAGACGGTTTCCTCCATTCTTCTAAATTGAATAACCAACTCTCGCGGCACGTTCATCGAAAATCGTTCTAGAGATAACCATAATGTTTTATTAAATGTCATCCGCAATATAATGAGGTGCGAGGGATCCAGCATTTGCGAGAGAGGCGCTACAGAAATATGTGCGGAGTATTATGGAGTGCCGTTGTAAGTCAATGAAGCGGCAAATGGGGTGTTCTCGCCGCTTCGATGAGGGCACACTCTAATAAATAAAATTATGCCGCAGAAATTACAAGAATACGCGGCCCGCCAGCGATCCCCGCGAGATTGGATGCTGGAGATTCTCATCGATATCCTACGATAATGAATGTAATATGTAGTGGGCTTTGAGCTATATCAATGTCTCGGTAATTAGAAAGAAAATAACTTTTAGTATATATTTTCTTAGGTTCTACCTAACCTCTTGAGAAATATTTCGTGACTGTTTAAACGTTTTTATATAAATTAATGTATAAAAGCAATAGCATTTTTTTTTACTAGCGTTTCAATTTTAACAAAATTTTTTGCTAAAATAGACTATGCTTTTGACTGTTACATAGTAAACCACTAATATTAGTAACGAACGACGAAGAAACGAATATAATAAAAGCTGAGATTTGGTTATGCAAAATTTTTATTTTTAAATTTAAAAAGTACTTGTTCTATATAGATGGGATTTAGATAACAAAGACTGTACGACTTATTTTTTTTGGACACACTGTCTACAAAGCTTAACTTAGTCTTAGTATTCATTGTACGAAGGATGACTCAAATTCTGACTAACGGGCTCGTTATATTAGCTTGATGAGCAAAGATAAAGCCACGCGCACAAAACAAAAAATTAAGTAAGAAAATGTTCTTGGAGAGACAAAAAGTACATCACGTTCTTGTTTTAATCTCTTTATTATTTGTTTACTTTATAACACAGTCTGCATTGCTAGTTAGTTTTTTATAAAATAAAAAGGTAAACTTACATAAAATTGACAAAAGCATATTATGATTTTTTTATAAAGTCAGGGTCAAATATATAAAAAATATACTGTTACTTTGAAATAAGATGATATACTATGCCATAGTTGTGGCACAGAGGCCGTGGTGGGTTCAATTCCCAAGGCTAAATAAAGCACGGCGTTAAGACTCGCCACTTAACACGCAATGCCACAAAAAATCGGCGGAAATTGCGGAACGGAGTATCTAATCGTTAAGTTCTCTGTGGTCACCTTGCAATAAGCGGGATACAGCGTGAAACTGAAAAACAGAATGATATAAATGAAATTAAAATATCTAATAATATGTACATCAACAAAGTAGATACGAGCTGTGAGCGTGTTACGAGCGCATTTTGGTCAATATTAAATTCCTAGTGGTGATTAGCATATTAAATAGAATGTTATAATGAACCAATTATATGAAAATTTTGACCGTTAAATATTTAATGTAATAAATATATTAAATAAATATTCATCATAGCACTTTTTCACGATTTCCTTCAAACTTTTGCAATTCGTGAAAAAGTAACTTGTACCTAGGAAACCTATTAGAATATACTTATTGATAATTGTTTGTGGTAAAGTTTTGCATAAAGAAGCACTCAGAGAGAAAAAATCATAAGTAGGTAGAAACGAAGGAGGAAAGCGATTAGTTTTGAGTAGTTGTATAAAAAGAACAATTTTAAATGAGACCTATCCATTCCATAGCGGCAAGACGTCGAGATTAAAACGCTCGATAAAATAGCTAATAAAGGTTGGCTCTCTTGAGCTTTGATAAGAACCAAAGTTTTTAGCTTTCAAATACGACTTCTTCAATTTTTTATTAAACATTTAATGTGTACATTTAATAAAAAATACACATTAAGTACTAAATGATGATAAACTATTGTAGTATTTATTATACTATAGTTAGTGACAGCAACAGAAGATTCAAATCTTCTCGACACCTATGAACTAATAGATACGCATGTATGCTATAATAAAAATGATTACTTACATCTTATATATTCACATCATTATGTAACTATTGAAAAATAAATAGTTTATTTGTAAATAAATCAACAAAACAATTGATTCAAATTGGTTTCGCCTTCACTCAAATATTGCTTACACGGTTATCATTAAGGCGATACGTTTCAAGTAAATTAAGACCAATTTGTGGAGGCTCTACAGCGAAATGTGGAAAATTAATTTATGAACGGCGTGACGGAAATAATGTGAGTGAACGCTTAATGAATGATTTTAATTTAATTTAACAGAACGCGATTAAAGGGGATGTTCCCGTTTAATGTTTGCAATTGCCTTTGTAACTGGTTTTGAAAAGAACTGTGTGGTGAAAGAGTTTAACATTAATTTACCTGTAACTATAATATACATGAAGTACTATTTATTTAAAGTTATAATTTCTGTTCAAATAGTGTTGAGAACTTGCATGATTTTTAAATATCCTGACATTAGAATATAGTAAATCAACAGATACTAATATATAAATAATAACAAACGAATTAGCAGCCGGTCAGCGAGTCCCGCGGCAGAGATTCCATCACGAATCAAAATTTTCACGGCCAAACTGTTTCGTGTGAAAACAACAACTGTTTTATACAAAAATGTTTTGCATATGATTGCGATGTTTAGTTTAGCATTCTGGGGTGAAGTGAAGTCGGTGGTCCCGATAGGACCCGATACGGTAGGCAATGATCTCGGGCCCGCACCTATTCCCGCATCACTCACGATAATAGCCGGGTCCGTGTCGCGACGCTTTAATGTAAATCGCTCTAATTTATATGCGCGATAACGTCGCCGTCCTGCTGTTAACTGTAATTATATTACCGAGCGAGGACGTGTTGATCAAAACGTCTGATTAAAGGTACGTAATGCGAACCGAGAAAAAAATTGTCAGCTCGTTTTGAGTGCCAAAAAATAAGGCTAACTAGATCTTCCATCGGACTACGTCCAAAAATAACTAAATTGGAAAAGTAACTAAATTTACATTTGTAACGCACAACATGTACAAACATGTAAATTAAAACTAGATATATCTTTAAACATTTTAAAACAAAACATATAGTTACACATTTTAAATAAAACATTTCACAAGAAATGCAATTAAGGAAATTGACTTGACTGAAAGCGTGGAGACACAATTAAGGTAAGTGGTTACTTGTTAGTTAGAGGACAGAGCGGAAGAACTATTTTTGTCAGATAATGAACATATAAGGAAGGACAAATTTCGTACGAATGCTTAATATGCAAGTCAGTAACCTTCCTATATTACGCAGCACACAGGGACAATGCCCCAATGGGCAATCTATTTGAGTAATTATCCGCTAAGGGCCATTGTCCGCCATCTTGTGTGCGTGGAATGAGCCTTGTTCACTCCAATACCTTGTTGTGTACGTATGTTTAGTGTTCGCTTAGGTAGTACGTATATCTTAATATATTGCTCAATTTTGATTATAAAGCACTTATTAGGGAATATTATTAAGCTTTAAGCATTTGTGTAGTTTTAGTTATTGTAATAGTTAACACGAACTCTAATAGATATTAGCGAGAAATGGCATATTAAAATCTGTTTAATTATAACAGCAGATAAGTTAACAATCTTGAAAGCGAGTCTGACTGCGGCTTATCAGGCGCCAAATGTTTCAAAGGAACTTTTAACGAGTTTAAAGTTGGCCAAGTGTAGTGCACCCGCAGGAGCGTGGCGCTCGACGCTCTCGTAGCTTAAGATTAATTAAACAATTGCAGGATGGCTCCTTGAAAACACTCCGACATGTCTCGGCCCGTCGTCGCCAACCTCGCCAAATTAAAGCCATAAATCAAATCTGCCGACCGGAAACAGTGAAACGTAATAATGAAGACTAACCTGAAAGTTAAGAACAAGATTACAATCTCGCTGCAAGATTAATTTCTTTCACGGGGCGAATACATTTTATTTTTATAGTGAAAAGGAAAATAAATTGTAGGACGATAATTTATTTTTCTTCTTCTACCACTTTTGTTTAATCATAAATAATTCACATCCGGAGGGAAGAGGTAACTTTATACTATCGAATTCATAGGTACTCGTAAGGCACAATTTATGTGCGTGCGACTGTGACGCGTTAAAAGATTAGTCTCTACTCTACAGCTTGGAGCAAAACAGCCACACAGTAACTCCACTTCCTGCACTTTACACGTCTGCAAATGTGCTTACTTTGCAATTTTTAAAAATGAACGCTGTATTTGGCATCCATTACGAAACTTTGCAGTCGCGATTTGTTAGTAAAAGCGGCGCCGGCGAGATATTTAAAGCATAGCTACTTAACCGATCCGATACTACGTCGAAGCACTCGCTAAGGAAACCGGTTAAAGTTTACACCTACTATCTAAATCACTTGTTTAAAAATCTGAATCTCGAACAACTATTGGAAATCGTGCTACATTTTCATATTGTTGTTATTTTTTATATTTTTTTTGTAATTTCATTGTGAATTTAAACATTAATCGATGTGTATATGTCTCGTAATCAAATTACTGGTCAGTATTTCCGTTTTATCTTCATTAAATTCATAAATTACGAGCGGACTCTCCAATCTGGACGAATTGCAATGAATCGGAGTGACATTGCTTTCGTTACGTAATCGATTTATGGTAGCAATCACATGCAACATTTTAGTCGGTCCTTTGAGAGTAACCAACAAAATGCTTCGATTGTTTCCCATTTGACAACTTGTTTGGTCCATCAAATATTTGTGCTTCAGCGTTGTTTTTCTATTGTTTTGAATTTTGACTTTGGCCATAAAAACTATTTGATTAGAAATAGCCACATTATTAGCCAAACGACTCAAAGTTTTATAGAGAAAATTATTACATTTCATTTTCATTCAATAAATATTCATCTTGTTTATAGAATATTTAAGTTGAAGAAACGCTCCTACAAACTGATAATTGTACAATGCTAAGAAAACCACAAAAACATAAAGCAAACCCCTAATATTTAGTATCGTATAAATTGCTAGAGAAAATTTTAGCCTGTATGTGTAGATGTGGTCGAATTCATTACCTTATGGGACTGTAGTTTGGTAGGCGAGCGGCGAGTGGAGAAGGGGGTGGCGTACATGACGACAGTGCTCAGCCGCCGGGGACGGGAATGTAATATCAGTAGAGTAGTGATATTGCGGCTTCTAACTTTTATGGCCATCCGTGGGGCTGTTATTTGCTAAAAACATATTGATAATACAATTGGCAGGCAAAATTTAAAATTACCTCTAAGTGATTATAGTCTTTTATGAATTAGAGTTTCGAGGAATTTGTGGTCTATCTAAGCTAGAAATCTGTATGTGATTCAGTTTTTTATTATAAATAGGAATTATATTTATATCTGCTGCGAAATTTTAATATAATTATTTTTTTTGTGGATTTGTAATATTTGTTGTTAAATGGTATATGTTACAATATATCTCTAAAGATAAGTTTAATAAGATAAATTGGTACAAGCGAAGTAACATTTATAACACGTAATAAAATGTACAATTTAAAAAATATTTACATTTACACTCACAATTGTGAAACTGAAAATGAAATTAAGAAAAATCAGAACAAGCATCGAATTATTGAAAAACGACGCGCAATTTGATCCAAAAATAATGCAAGAGACAATTTTATTGTTTTCACCGGTCCCCAAAACGTCGAGAGGGGGAGGGCACGGCGGCGCGACTTAATTGCAATGTCCTCGTTATCAACAACTCGATTTCGTGGCTACCTGAACATTCCGACTGAAACGTCCATGTCTACTTTTTACTCTGATTCGTTAAGAAAATAATTGCATTTGTACTCACTATTGGCAAACTTTGTCTAAAACTTAAGTTGAGATTATGTTAAGCAATATTGTCGTATGAGGCCAGTCGTGTAGTGGCTGGTGTTGAGGCAAAGCGCGGCGTGGAGTTCCGCTACTCAACACGGAGTGTAAGTGTAACACTAGTCTCCCTCTGCATACCTACATGCGGGATATAGCGTAAAACTGAAAAAAATATGTATACATATTTTATATATAAAATATCCTCATTAATCAAATTAATATTTTCTTTGTTTGAAAAAACATTTTAAAATAAAATAATATATTACTCTATCATACTATTGTTACTTTATTACTACTTCTCTCGCATACAATTGTTATTTATTTTGGTGATAAAACTTTTAATTTCACTTTGTGAACGCTCAATATTGTTTACATAATTTAAAAAGGAAGAACTTTGTAGTTAAATGAGTCTTGTGTGATTCTATTATACAAAGTTATTTAACTTTTTTTTGTTCTGATTTATTTTTGACGTAATAACCCCGGCTGCACGTACGAAAAAGCATGACTCATTGTCACGTTCGGACCGAGCCGGGCGTGCAAGCGAGAGCGCTGAACAAACAATAGAGAGGAACAATCAGCCTAAGCGACAAGCTGACTTGTGAAACATTTATATAATCATTGTTACTTGTAATTAAATAGCTCATTATTATTTGTATTAATTACAAAAAATATTTGAATTAACAAGTGGAAATAAATGTGAATTTATTGAAAAAAATCTATTGATAGAATATCTATTATATTTATCATACAACTAGCGGCTCGCCAGCGGCTTCGCCCGCTTAAACTACATGGTTATTGATTTAATAAGCAGAATTGATTGACAACTAAAATTACTTCTAATATGATGTTTTATTACTTTAATCTGTAATATTCTAATATGATTTTTTATGACATTATCGTAATTTCTATAAGAATTTTTGATTGTTTTGAACTACAAAATACGACCAATGTTGATATTTGAATTATAAAATATACATAAAGCTTATTATACGTATATATTTTTGTAACATAACGTTCTTTTTACCTATGTTATGTTTCTTAAAACTCTGTTAAATGTGCTGATGTCAGTTGATAATTTAATTTACTGCTTCAGAAACAGCCTTAAATGTTAAATTATTGATTTGGGTAATGATTTATAATATTCTTTGTAAAATAACTGAAATAATTGCATATTAACACCTGTACAGTTTTTAAATTAGTTACATATATTATTAGCTAAATATACAATTGGTAAATATGTAGTTATTACAGTGTACACGTAGAAAGGATGTTTTTAGGCATTTTTATATAGATTTATTTCAAATGAACGAACGGACCAAAAAATCTTTGTATTTACTTGATATTTCTTTCAAGATCAAATCGTTCTTTATCTCTGTGTTGAATTAATTACGACTTAAACTTAATTGTTATGATTTATGAAGGTAATCTCCACTAACAATTCAATTTTGTGTACTTTATTGTATAAAATATTGTATTGTGCTTCAAAAATATATATTTTTATCAAAAATCATATAACCAAGACGTTGCGTATGTCATACTTTGGCCAAGAATAGTACCAGCGCGATTGCTATATAACATTCGCAGGCAATCGAATGCCTTGAGTTCATTCAAATGACATTATCGTCGAAAATTATCGTCTTAAACCGACTTTACAGACAACTAGTTTTTTATTATTGTAATAATTACGACAGCTATTATTATGATTACCCAGTTTAAATGATGTGTTGAGTAAGTCAGATTAGCTTTAAAATAGTCAACGTGTCACCAAAGTCCTGTGATGACGTGGCACCTTAAAATGTGCATTTATTGTACACATTTTGTGCATTTATAAATGTAACAACTATTGTGTGTCCAAATAAATAACAACGTCTGTAACATTTTTGCTCCAGACTGGTAGTACATAATTATTTAAGCGAGTTAAAATATCTGACATATACGTGGTTAATAGATCATTGGTCGCGGCCAAAGACGCTAAATTAAAATAAGCACATGCGGTGCTAAGTCGAGTTAGTAGGGAAATTAAAATAGCACATGATTCTAGCAGAATATCAGATTTTGTGATTGTACAGACCATCATCTTAAATTTTTGATTCAAATGTACGTGAAAAATATTTTATTTCATATGAAATTCTTGCGTTTTATATATCTACATTATGTTTAGCATGTATATCTATTATAGTTAGTTAGTTACTTACACTATAGTTTCTTTTATATATGTATAAGCATGCACAATGCTCATATTTGCGGAATAACTAAGATAAATAATAAAGTTATAACATTTAAATATAGAATGAATTTTCAAATATTGAAATAACAACAGTATTCTGTTACGTTTCAATATTCATAAATGTCAGAGGCGAAATGAAAGGATTTCGGAACTGGATATTCCCGGTTTAAGCGATAAACGTTGCGTACAATTGCCTTAATTCTGGCCCTCTTTTATTATAAGTTTTATTATTCTGAAGTGCTTTAATTAAAAATAACAATGTTTTGAAAGGGAAGATTATGACAAGCTAACAACTTGTCATAAACAAAAAATGCAGGAATCCGTTTCTTTATCCATCAGGGTTGTATAAATATAACGATAAGGAAACACTTAGAAGTTTCTTAGACCTCTCTAATTAGAATAAATTTAAGCACTTGGAAGTTAAAAAGTTTTAATTTAATTCTGTTATTTGAGCAAGTGATTGAATTTTTAAATTTACTTCATTTTTATACAGTTAACGACATTCTTTATTACTTTCACATTTATTGTAGAAGAATTTAATCGATATAACTATAAAATATTTTAGACACTGAATCTTATCACTATAAGGCATTAATTATGTTTTTCACGTTCAGGGCAAAAATGTTCGTAATAACATATTGTATCACATATTTTACAAAAAGGTTACAAAAACTTCGTGTAAAGATGCCAACCCTACAACAATGAGTACTTCCGGCTCTATGAACTGCTGAACTGAGCAGGAATGTTTTATCCATTTATATCAATCGAGTTTGATTTTTTTCGATATTGCACCACAGCTTTATTAAAAAATATTTAAATATACAAGAACTATTATATAACAGTAATTGAAATTGTAATACATCCCTTTTAATTAAATCTCTTGTAAAGGGACCATCGTGGCGCAGTGTGACAGCGTCAGACTGTTAGCGTCATGGTTGTAAGTTTGATCACCACTCGCGGAAATTAATGATCTACATTTATCCTCTTTGGTTTGCAAATTATAATGTTGAGTTTTTCAAGCAAAGCGAAAAACAGAATGTTTTTGTAGCGTCATTGTGACACAGTTGGAAAATATCTGATTATATGCGGAAGTTGTATCCTACTGGAATAATATTAATGAAGTTTAGTTAAACCATTTAACATAAAGTATTTCTAAAGCAAAAATGGCAAAATAGAATGATGTGTTTATAAGTTTATTTTAATAATATTAGCTTAATTAGCGTTGTGTGATGGAAATTCGGTAAGACATGGTCATTTTACACCGAATTATAATATATTATTTAGTAAATAGTTGAAGGAGGACAATAAAAAGGTACGCCTAACCTCCGGCCCCGCGGTGACTCGTTCCACCAGATCATTGTTATTTATCTCGGTGCCACCCTGCTTTTATTTCGTTCGTGTCTGCTTAGGTTTATTTGTCTTCGGGATCTGAGGGTATATTAACGTATTTTTCTTCCCTATTAGGAAAACGGTCACTGGCTCACCTTCAAACTTTGGCATCCAAGAAACCCAAGCCCCACCGATTGGTTGCTTGTTTTTTTTATTTAGAAGATAACTCAAATAAAAGTTGACAATTGATTGCATTGTTTCAAAGTCCGCAATTAGGGAGCGGGGAGTTAAAAAGCCGGTAAGTCGGCTGTGTTTACAGTCTGCCCATTGTGGAGAGTGAAACTGCTCAAGTTCAGTTAAACAGTTTAAACTATTTGTGGTTTATTTAGTTCTACATTGTAAGGTCTAAATGTAATCAAAATAAATACGCCTGCAGGCCGCTACGTATAGTGTGTTGGTTACATTAAAATTTCAAGAGAATTTAATATAGCACTAAAGGGGTAAGTAAGACTGTAAACCTTCGGTCTGTAAATGTTTTTCACGTGTAAAGTGAGAACCTATAACATCATAACCAAAAACAATTATGTAATATTTTGAGTTCTTTTCTTGTAGCTGTTGTCTAAGAGAATTCAAAGGGCTAAATGAGAACTTATGAATATACAAACAAAATATATTTTTCATTTCGTAATTTACACGAACGCCAGCGTGCAGCGCTCGGAGGGAAACAGTATGAGTCATGTGGCTGTAAATATTTACATTATTTTAAGACGTCCTTCGCACAATTTTAGAGAGCCATTAACATAGTTTGATATTTGTTGGAACGATTTTAGCTACGACCACTCTGTTACCCGCATACTTGAGAATTTAATCCATTTTAATATTCAATTAAGTAGTACAAAATTATATATTTTTTTATGGTTTTTTTAATTAAATTTGCTGATTTATAATCATTTGCTGTAGCTCGGTCATTGCAAGTCAATATAGCGTATTGAGTGTGTCTAAAGTACCGCTTAGAAAATTATAAATATTAATATTTTTTGTGCAAAATCTAAATGTAATAATAAATATGTGAAATGTCCAAAATAAAAAATAAATAAACTTAAATTAAATTTCAAGCAAAAGTTTAAAATTATTGTAATAAAAAATAATAATTAAGGAAAAAAGTAATCATTTACGACTTTCTAACACAAGCAACCTTTAGCCCCATCAAACGAACAAACCACAACGAACACAAACATCCAAACACACAAAATGTTGAACATCACCAAAGCTCCATTAGCTCCAAATTAAACAACTCGAGCAATACGCAAGAAAGTTAGAAGCAAATTACCAGAAAGAATAAATCCGTTGTTGCGGGTCGCTCACATGAAAATTGCAACGACGGGCAATAGCGGCGCGCAATAGAGGCGCGCCAGCGGAGCGCACAATTATAACGAGAGCGTATAAATCAGTATGAGTTGTGGCATGTTATTAGGACTGTTCTCGTGAAATAGGGAGAGGATAGACACTGACGGCACTGACGGCACTGACGGCACTAATACCGCAGACGCGGCACTATCGCTCAGGTAAACGTTCGTTTTAGTAGAGTTCATGATTCACTAATTATGTATCTGTTTATTTATTGTTTTTGCAACTATATATAAATAAATGATGACCGATTTTCATATGCTCGATATATTAATGTATATGCTGTTGTTAAATTATTTGTACTAATTAGGTATGTATTATAAACATTTTTAATACTTCATTTGTGTTATATAATGGTGGTTTCCATTCGACGTCGGTTTTGGCGATAGTTATTCTTAACTTAAAAAAATGTTATATAGATAGACAAATACTATTTAAAATATTGACACTTTTTCTTCTCCCCGCCTTGCATTTACATTTACACGTGGTCGGCTTTACTTATTATGCTAAGCCATGTGATTTGTTATAATTTAAAATGTTGACTACAATATAATAAGCGATAAGTGTAAGGATAATCTAGGTTGATATGGGATAAAAATGATAAAATGTTGGGGACCTCTAAAGTTCGGTACCTAGCTTCACGCTCGTGAATACAAATTGATGCTTAGGACTCGTTCACTATATTACTACTGAATCGTTGCGACCTAAATAGCTAATAATATATTATATTTATAAATTGTTAAGCTTTGTACGAATATAAAAGTGTACGTGGAAATTACTATAATTAACTATTAGAATATGTTATTAAAATTATATTGTAATGAGTATACCTTGCCATGCGTCCCGCATGTAGCAGGGCAGAGGGAGGCTAGTGTTAAGACACTCCGCTCCTCAGTTTCCGCCGAATTCTGAAGGCATTGCGTGTTGAGTGGCGGAAATCTACGCCGCGCTTTGCCTCGAAACCAGATCGAAGAAATATAAATATTAAGTAGCCATAATAAATATAAAATCAAAATTATAATAAAATTTGATTATTAAGACATTAAAATATTTAAAATTAAGCGTTTAAAAATATTTAATATAAAAATAATAACATTATGAAAGCATCATTACCTTATCGCAAATAATCTCCTAGACACAAGGTGGCAGCGTAACCTGCAAATAAGATTTTCAAGTTTTAGCGACTAAACTCATATGAAAATTGGGAAATGTGTAAAATATAAAAAAATATTTTGGGGAAATATATATTGGTATTGTAAATTCGTTAATAAAAGATTTTTTAAATATATTTTTCTACATAGAGAGAACCAGTCTTGTTTCTATCCATTACATTTTATTTCTTAGAACTGTGCTACGAGAGTTAGGCTAATATAATATGTTCTCAAAATTAATTATATGCTTATGTATTTATACATATAGCATATGTAAAATATGTATTTTGCCAATATGGCGATCTTAAACAGTTTCAGTAAGCATATTTCGTATCTTCGGTAATCATAATATACATACACATGTACATATTACGAGCGGCTCAGCGGATTTCGGTAAATACATTATGCAGCTTAGTTTCCCCACAATACATATAATAAGCATATTTCATAATATTTTGGTAATAAACAAAAATACATGCGCACATCACTATAATAAAAATATACAAAAGAACAAATATATTGCGATACCTCTTTTAGGATATTCAAGGAAAACCCCCAATTACATCGCTTCGTCCTAGTTTTCGCAATCATAAAAAAAGATAAGCATCAAGCAATGAGATACAGACAGAATCTTATTTATTTTATATTTACGCTCAAATTGAGCCTTGACCTGAGCCGAGACGAGACGGGACGAGACGAGACGAGACGTGCGAGTTCTCGGCAAGATCGACAAATTCTACGTAAACACGACGAGGGATTCGTAAATAGAGTTGTTGGATTAAAATAGTCGATTGCACAAGTTAATTCGATGTGCTCGTAATCACAGGCATGGCTGTCAATGCTAACGTCGCTGCAGTGCTAGCGTCTGATGCGGGCTGGTATCGCCGGTCGCCGGTAAACAGCTGCGCGCCTGCACCCGACGCGCAATATCCCTCTCGCAAAATAAAGGAATTCCTCGACGACAATTGTTCGCCTTCTTTACCCTCTTACCCTTGCTCGAGAAATACAAACGCACGTCTCCGAATGACTTTACAGAAATTTGCATAGCATTGGTGTTTTTTTCTCTCTCTATATTTTCACGTTCAGGAAAGCAATTTTTGTACGTCGCTCGCGATACGAAACCCGGGAAATTGGACTCGTTCTCCCACAGCTACGGGAGAACAGTTCGAGTGGAGCACAGCGTATTGTGTCAAGTTGGGGCGAGTGATTGCTTCGCACTGTTCCGTGTTTCATTACAAGCGTTTGAATATATTTTATTTGGCAATCACTTTTACACACATTAAGTTTTTTTAAATTTCACACTGTATCCCGCATATAACGGTAGACAGAGAGAGCCTAGCGTTAATACACTCCACTCCCCTCTTTCCGCCGTATTCTGGTGGCGTGGCGTATTGAGCGGCGGAACTCCACGCCGCACTTGTGCCTCGACACCAGAGCGAAGAAATGAAAATATTAAATATTTCTTTCCTCGAATTGGAATCGAATCCACAACCTTTCTACAATTACATGCTTGTGCCACTGCGCCACTACTGGCATCACATATGATTGAGGTAATCATTTTTATTAACAAACGACTATATAAATATAAAAACAACCTAATTTCTGAGTTTTGTATTCTTTTCGTTCTGGAGGAAGGGTTCTTAAATTATTCGGAGTAATATAAGACGACAGCGCAATTAAGCAACCCTCCAGTATTCACGATTTACAGAAAGAGTTTCACTGCAGCAGCAGTTATTTCCCGATGTTGTTAAATTCAATTAGCTAGAGACATCCCGCCCGCTGCGTCTTGCGTCTTGTCTGTATACCAGCAAATTATGGAGTACGCGCTGGAGGATAACAAAATAATTGTTAATTACTTTAAGATGCTACTCGCTTTTTTGATCGCAATCTCAAAATACCGTTAAAACACACTATGGTACATTAACCTGTGGCGTAGAATCATGACAGACGATGTTATCGTATTCTTGAGAGTTCTTTAATATTGAAAGCTCGTTGTAACAAGAGATCTATAAGTATTATTTTATTTATCTTTATGGTGTATCCTGCACATGGAAGGGTAGGCAGAGGGAACCTGGGAAACAAGAGTTGAGACACTATATTTCATTTCCTCGAGTGAGAATTGAACTCACAACTTTTCGCGGACCCACGCCACGGTACTTTTTTAATACAAGTAATTAAAATAGCTTACAAGATTTTTAGAATTGTTTTCCAAATTATGTTAATAACGTTACTACGTTTGTTTGTCTTCGAAGTATTAAAAAGTAAGCAATTAACTCATCAAAGACGATCACACAAGATAACCTTTGGTAGAAGACATATTTAATTCACCTTCACATCACCTCAATGTTGCGTTGATTCAACTAACCAGGTGTTACTGTAATTAACATTTTCTCAAATATAATTTCAGAATTTTGGATCGACACTGTTATTTAGATTGACAGTGTCAAATGTTTCTCTATATTTTGTTTATTTTACAGAGTAATTATAACGAATAGGTCGGCATGAGAGTCTTGGTGGTTAATAATGGTGACGAGGTCCTTCGCCGGCATTAGATATGATTTACGAGGTGCCGGCGTTTCGTCAGCCATAGTTAATGACGCCGACCGCTAAACTGCATGCCAATTTATTTATTGGCTTTCGTTGTACGCTATCCTAGTTAGAACGATGCATGCAATTAAGCTGTTAATAGGCTCTATTAAAATCAAAATATTTGTGCGCGTGGAATATTGTTACTACCATCGGTCTATATATGATTGTCTTTTAGCTGTCTTTGATGTAAAAAAAAATACTATAATATAAAAATAATATGTTGTAATGTTTTAAAACGTTAACCTTGTTTTCTGTATAACGATAAAAGTGATAAAACTTCTGAATAAAATAAAAACAAATATAGAGGTAAAATGTAGAGTAATATAGATAGAAAGATATAATAAATTTCGTAAAGTTATTAAGTCGGCGGTCAACAAACAATAGAGTAAGTTATTGGCGATACCCCCCTCCCTAGTTTATCAAGCTGTAGCCTCTCCACCGCCCCCGCCCCTCCCCCCCTCCGCTGAATCAAAAGATAGAGCAATCGGAAAGAGAGAGGCGAGAATACACCAATTAACACGGCAAGGGGTACGCGGCTAAGAAGCGATGATACGAACGGAGCTTTCAATAGAAGGTTTTGATGCCTCCTTTGTAAATTGCTTAGCATTGATTTCTTTTGTAATGGCTTAAAGAGGGTATTAGCTTTCTTTTGTGTTATAAGTTTATTTTCTTCACAGACTCTACCACTTTCTAGCAATACTCTAATATATTATACTACTAGTACTACCACTTTCGCCGTAGTGAGGGAGTAGGAATAAAGCGTGAAGTTAAGTTTAGTTACTTTACTTTTGAAAGTGTTCAAGGAATACTCTAATATATTTAGTATTTGATATCTATTTTATCATCAGCCGATACTGCCTATTAGAGAACTAAACTCAATCGTATTTGTGTTTGTTAAACAGCCATTTTAAGCGTCCGTTTCTGTAAAATAAATATTATTTCACTCTGTAAACTTTGAACATATTATGTTTGTGTGGAGCTTGATGTGATGTTAGTTAACAATAGTTCAAATAAAAATAGTAGAGTAATTAGCAATTAAGTCAACTTTTAATTTTGAAAAAACAATTTTTTTTTGAAGATCCCTCTTTTGACAGATGGTCAATATTTTCTTTGTTATATTTTTTTATTATTTTATCTTATCATTGAGAAAATAAATTACAAAGAAAAATATTTAAAAAAATCAGCTTCACGCTATATCCCATACACAGCAGGTTAAGCAGAGGGCACCTAGAGCTAAGACACTCCGTTCCCCATTTTCCTCGACTTTTTCGAGGGATTGCGTTTTGAGTGGTGGAAGTCAACGTAGTCGTAATTTACCTTGGCGCGAGAGCAAAGAAATGAAAATATAATTAAAATAATGTGGAAATTTCATAAAATAATATGCAACTTTAATAGTTTTCTTTGTTATCAATATATTATAAGGCGTTAGTCGCTTTATATAATCCTATTTCGTATAATCTGAAGTAGTCAAAGACTCAAATCTTATTTACATGGTACAGCGGCATTAGCGCA